>CP106730.1:94464994-94489858 GCA_025506655.1 Gossypium rotundifolium
TAAGGGATAAAAGTTTAATTATAGATTAATAAAAAGAAGGAGGACCAAAATGGCAAATAAGCCATTCTTAATGGTTGTGGCGGCAAACATATGAAAAATCTAAGATTTTTCTTAGATATTTACTCAATTAATTAATTAGTTAATCTTATATTATAATTATTTTATTAATAAATATCTTTTAACTTAAATTTTAAGTAAATAAATAATTATAATACAAGTGTGTATATACATATTATTACACATGTACCGTTTATTACCCTACATTTGTCATATTTTAATGACCCAAAATAATTGGTAAAGTATACATATATGTTAATACGGTCAAATAAATAAGTTTGGATAAATTAAATTAAGAAGTGATATGTCATGCATGAGACTTGATATTGTCTTAGTTTATATGTATTAAATTAGTTTGGGAATGTGTTGAAGTGTTGATGTAGGTGTAAGGTAAAATGGGTGAAGAATAAGGCTTGGGAAATGGCCTTATTTTGTCCACATGGGCAGTGACACGGGCGTGTATCTCAGTCGTGTGTAACACATGGCCTAGCACATGGGCGTGTATTCTGGCCGTGTGTCCTGCATCCTTAAATTTGAGAAATAGAATGCTCAGGTAGTTTCACAAGACACGGGTGATCGTGTCTTGTGATAAGTCTTAAAATTTATATAATGAATGATCAAGCCTAAAAACTAATTGTGACAACGATTGAGGCAAGCACACCTATCGAATAGTAATATAGTTTAGTGGCAAGACCAGGAATGTCGAACCCAACGAAACCAAAAGTACTAATACTAACTTTCTTTTATTATTTAGCCTCGAATTAAGGGAATTGCTATTTAATCTAAAATTAACTAACTACTAGGCTAAAGATGCTAAGACATAGAGAATGAATTGGGAAAAATCTTTGTTGGGAAAAACCAATTGATTAAGATAATACCGAGGAAGAATCCACCTAGACTTCACTTGTTATTTAACTATGAACCGCATTTATTTATTCACTTGACTTGATCCGTAGGATTCCTAATTTATATTAATACCTCTCTCAAGGCTACTAACGTCTAACCTAGGTTGATTAATTGAAATCTTTTCTAATTAAAACCCTAGAATTGCATTAACTCGATCTATGGAATCCCATATTAGGTTTGACCCTAATCCGGTGATTTTCGTCATCCTATCTCTGGGTTGCGATCAACTCCGCTTAATTATGCTAGATCTACTCTTAAGCAGAGAATATTCCTCCATTGGCTAAGCACATCAATACTTGAATCAATATCTTGAAATATCAAAACAAGAATTAATCAATATCTTGAAATATTAAAACAAGAATTAAGAACACATAATTAAGAACAAATTAAGTATTTATTATATAGTTCGAAAACAATAACAAGATCTATCTTAGGTTTCATCCCCTCGGTATTTGAGGGTTTAGTTCATAATCATAAAGAATACATCTCGAAGCAATTATAAAACAAAATATAAGAAAAACCCTAAAACCCCCTGAAGGAAATTAAATGGAAGATCTTCCGTCTTGAGTATGACTCCTACTTCTTGAGATGAATCAACTGGCTTTCTTTGAGTAAATCCCACAATTCAGCCTCTCTGGCTTGGCTCTTCAGCCTACTTTAACTGCCTTTTGAAGGTTGGCCTTTAGGGTTTTTATATAAGCTTTTGGAATGTCTTTCTTTGCCCTAAGTATCTTAATCCGAATGGAATTAAAACAGGTCACGGAAGGACACGCCTGTGTAAATCGAGTCCAGCCGTGTTCGAGTGCAACTTAAGAAACACGACCATGTGTCTCGGGCCCAGTAGTGTAGATTTCATACTTTGGCCCATTTTTCTGCTTTTTGCCTGTTTCTCGTTCTTTTCATCCTCCGTGCTCTCCTAAGTATAAAACATGAAATTAAAGGATTAGGAGCACCAAATTCCACAATTCAGAAGTAAATCATCTAAAAGTATGCTAAATGTGGGATTAAAATATGTATATATTACGGTTTATCAAATACCCCACACTTAAGCATTTGCTTGTCCTCAAGCAAAATTCTCAACTCACAATTAAAACGAACTTCCTTAATTCAAAAAAAGAAATTCATCAATAGTGTTTCATCATAATTCAAAGGTAATTCATACATTGATAATTTAAGTAGAAGGGTCCTAAAGATTCAAACAATCAAAGTTATAGTTTTTATAGCATGAAAATATAAGTGTTTTCCCTTACCTAAATAGTCACCTTTAATTTTTCAAAATCGACAAGAGTTGACATCCTCACTAAAGATTCGCTCAAATCACTCAAAGTGTTTAAGGTTCAAAATTAAGCACTCAATAGTCAACGTAAAAAGTTAATCCCAAAGGCTTGCATGAAAATCAAATCTCTACCACTACAAAATGAAATGATACACAGGTCAAAAGGTCTTTAAAAAGGGTTGTAACGGGGCTTAGGTTAAATGTGTAGATAAAGGCTAAATTAAAGGGTTAGAATCGAGATTGAATTGACAATTTACCTAACTAGAAAAATGAACTAATCCTGAATAATTACATCAATTGAAAACTTGTAATACTAATAATACGAGCTTCTTCTTCAAGATGTGGAATTTAAAATTATAAGCTCACTTAATTATAGAACTAATAATGAATATACTTCGATTTTTTTTAAGAACAAATATTTACATTAATAAGAAAGAACTTATAGAACCTAGTTAGGCAACTGCTCAAAATCAAATCTTGACAAAAAGGGAGTCAAGAAAATTAACGTGATATTAACAAAAAGTTTTTGGTTAATGTTGAGGGTAAATCAAAAAAAGGGTTGTTAGGATTAACGGGGTTTACTAGGGGTTAATTATGGAGGTAGGCTTTTATGGAGTAAGTGGGTTAAATCCTAGGTGCCTTTAACATATCTCTTTATCAAATCAAAGGTGTGGTCTCAACATGTATAATCGAAGCAAGTTCTAGAATAACAAATCAATATTGACACACTTATAATCAATAAAGTGAGCACGAAAAATTTATTCTCTTCAAGCTCAAAATCTCACAAAAATTATGGTTTTTGATGACAACCTTGCAAATTTAAACTTCAAGGTAATAATTAAATTTAGGTCAACAACCTAGCAAATTTTAATTTTGAAAATAGAATTTATCATTCTTGATTCTCTAGTCTCCTAAAGTTTAAATCATCAATGCACAATTAACTATGACTTAATCAAAACATATTAATAAAATCATAAATCAACAAAATTACATTCTAATTAGTGATATGAGAAAATTACTTAAGACAAGATATCATTCGAGGATTTGAGAATAATGCAAAAGTTAGGAACTTTTCAAAATGAAATTCACCCCACACTTAAGATGTACATTGCCTCAATGTACAAAGATAGATATTCACAATATAGTAAGAAAATCAAAAGAGGGAGAGAAGTGAAACTTCTGAATTTTGGATGGAGTCAAAGAAAAGAAACCGGATAGGATTGGGGAGAGGTGAGCGTGGGAGGCGCTGCTTTCGTCCCACGCCTGTGTCTTTGTCGTGTTGTCTTACATGGTCAGTAATCGCATGGTAGTCTGAAACTTCATTCGCTTCTCCCATGCTCATGTCATTCTTGCCTACTACTGTGTTACATCGACAGGTTTGGCCACGGTTTCTAAACGCAGCGTGTCGCCGCGTGTCATTTTAATGATGTCGATCTTTGTCCAAAGGAGCGCACATGTTACTCTTGCCCACGCCTATGGTATTTCCACGACCTTATGACATGGGCGTGTTACACGCCCGTGTGACTTTGATAGTTTCAACCACGGCCGCATCGCATGACTATGGTGCTTTATCGTAGCCCGTGTTTTGGGAAAGTTTTCGTCCTTAGTCCGCACGATTTCTACCACACCAAAATTCCTACTCGTGGTGTCCACACGGCCACTGCCATGCCCATGTGCAAGGCCGTGTGGTGGATAAATTTGTACCTAAAACATGAATGGGAATAAAAATAAAATAATTTATTGAGTTAGTGCTTGGGTTGCCTCCCGAGAAGCGCTCGTTTAAAGTCTTAAGCTAGACTTACCCTGTTTTCATTCCTAAATGAAGGTTCATGGAGTCGAAGCTCCTCTCTCATATCCCTAAAATCTTCGCCATTATAAGTTTTCAGTCGCTGACCATTTACCTTGAATGCACCACGAGTTGGATGAGTTACCTCGATTTTGCCGTAGGGAAAAATAGTTCTGAATACGAATGGACCTGACCATCTTGATTTCAGCTTGCTAGGAAGCAATTTGAGCCTTGAATTGTATAGCAGGACTAAATCTCCTACTTTGAATTGCTTCGGTTGCTTTAAACGAGCATCATGGCGTCGCTTTGTTGCCTCTTTATATAGTCGTGAGTTCTCATAGGCATTTGCTCGCCATTCATCTAGCTTGTTCAACTACATCATCCTCTTCTCACCTGTAGTTTTAAGATTATAATTTAAGAATTTTGTAGCCCAAAAAGATTTATGCCCTAACTCAAATGGTAGATGACATCTTTTTCCATAGACAAGTTTGTATGGGGATGTTCCTATGGGAGTTTCAAACGCTGTTCTATAGGTCCATAAAGCATCGTCTACTTTTACTTCCCAATCTTTCCTGTTTGATTCAACTGTTTTCTCTAGAATACGCTTAAGCTCTCGATTTTCTACTTCCACTTGTCCACTGGTTTGAGGGTGATAAAGGGGTAGCTGTTCTATGGTGTACTCCATATTTCTTTAAGACCTTGTCAAATTGAGTATTACAAAAATGAGTACCCCTATCACTAATAATTGCTCTGGGTGTTCCAAATTGAGAGGAGAGTTTCTTAAGAAATTTCGCTACCATTCTGGCATCATTAGTGGGTAAAGCTTGAGCTTCCACCCATTTTGACATATTGTCCACTGCTACTAGGATGTATTTATTCCCAAATGAGCTAGGGAATGGACCCATAAAATCAATACCCCATACATCAAAATTTTTGCATGATAGCATGTATGTTTGGGGTATTTCATCTCGTTTAGAGATATTACCTGTTCTTTGACATCTATCGCATGAAGCAACATACCTGTTAACGTCTTTGAACAAGGTAGGCCAATAAAAACCTGATTCGAGTGTTTTGTGTGCTGTCTTGATCCCGCTGTAATGTCCTCCTAAAGGTCCTAAATGGCAATGTTCTAAGATTTTGCTTGCTTCTGCTTTTGTGACACATTTCTGAAGTACTTGATCTACACATATACGGAAAAGAAAAGGATTTTCCCAAAAATAGTTTTTTGCATCAGCCAAGAATCGCTTATTTTGATGATATGTTAACCTTTTTGGTAAGATTTTAGCAGTTAAGTAATTTGCAATGTCTACGAACCAGGGTACCTCGAATTTAGATATAGTGAATAGTTACTCTTCAGGAAACGAGTCATTTATCTCACTCTCATCTAGTTCTTTAATGTGTAGATTTTTAGGCCTAGAAAGATGATCTGCTGCAAGATTTTCAGCTCCTTTCTTATCTTGGATTTCCAAATCAAATTCCTGTAAGAGTAAAATCCATCTTATGAGTCGAGGTTTTACATCGAATTTAGTTAAAAGATAACGAAGAGCTGAATGGTCAGTGTAAATGACAACTTTAGATAATATCAAATACTGTCTAAATTTGTCAAATGCAAAAACCACAGTTAGCAATTCTTTTTCTGTGGTGGTGTAGTTTTCTTGTGCGACCATCAATGTTTTGCTAACATAATAAATTGGCTAAAAATGCTTGTCTCTCCGCTTGTCTCAAAACGCACCTACTACAAAATCACTCGCATCACACATTAGTTCAAAGGTAAGGTTCCAATCGGGTGAAATTCTTATTGGGGCATTTATTAATTTAGTTTTAAGGGTGTTAAATGCATCTAAACATTCTGATCAAAATCAAAAGGCACATCCTTTTCTAGTAATTTTGTTAAAGGCTTAGCTATTTTAGAAAATCTTTAATAAATCTTTGATAAAATCAACATGTCCTAAAAGCTTGAATAGCCTTAAGCGAACTAGGAAGAGGTCATTGTTCTATAGTTTCAACCTTTTCTTTATCAACTTCATTCCTTTACTAGAAATTTTATGTCCTAAAATAATCCCCTCTTGAAATATAAAGTGCCACTTTTCCCAATTTAGCACAAGGTTCATTTCCTCACATCTCATTAGAACTCGTATTAGATTTTTAAGGTAAAGATGGAAAGAATTACCAAATATTGAAAAGTCGTCCATAAATACCTCCATAATGTCTTCTACAAGTTCATCAAAGATGGCGACATCAATTGTGAAAAGTAGAGGAGCATTACATAATCTAAAAGGCATTCTCGATAAGCAAATGTCTTAGTATGAACATGTAAATGTTGTCTTTTCATGATCCTCAGGGGCTATTAGGATTTGGAAGTAGCCGGAGAGTCCGTCCAAGAAGCAGTAGTACATATGTCCAGATAATCTTTCTAACATCTGATCAATAAAGGGCAAAGGGAAGTGATCTTTTCTGGTGGCGTCATTTAACTTTCTATAGTCAATACAGACTCTCCAACCTGTGACTATTCTTGTAGGAATCAATTCATTCTTTTTGTTGGCTACAACAGTCATGCCTCCTTTCTTTGGAACGACCTACACAGGACTTACCCAAGTACTGTCAGAAATAGGATAAATTATTTGAGCATCTAGAAGTTTAATTACCTCAGCTTTAAAAGCTTCTTTCATGTTGGGATTCAATCATCTTTGAGGTTTTACAAATGGTTTATACTTATCTTCCATTAAAATTTTGTGGGTGCAAAATGATGTACTTATTCCTTTAATGTTAGAAATTTTCCAAGTTATGACTCTTTTATGTTCCCTTAGTACCTTTAGCAACTCGTCTTTCTCTTCGGGTTCCAGTTCTGAGGAGATGATTACTGGTAGCATAGAATTATCCCCGAGGAATGCATATTCTAAGTGATTGTTACAACTGTTTTAATTCCAATTTTGGTGGTTCATCAATAAAGGGTTTTTGTTTTAGTTCATCGTTGATTTCAATGCCCTCTTCTTTCTTTTTTTAGAGGAAGATGTATTAGAATTCAACTCATTGGTATCATTATTTACCCCCTCACCTTAGGTAAGCACAGTTCCATCGTGTTGTCATGTATGATTTCCTGCAAAGAATCTTGGATAAAATGATCAATAGTATCAATAAAATAAAATTACAGGAATCATCTTGTTCTTTAGAATATCGCATAGCATCATAAATTTGAAAAATAATTTCCTCGTCGCTTACCCTTAGCTCAAATTTACCATCACCTACATCAATAACAGCCCTAGCAGTAGCTAAAAAGGGGCGCCCCAAAATTAAAGGTACCTCAACATCCTCATCCATGTCGAGCACAAAAAAATCAACAGGGAATATAAATTTATCAACTTTTACCAGAATATCTTTAATAATTCCCTTAGGACATTTAATGATCCGTCGACTACGAATACTCATCCTAATGGGTTTTGGTTCCCAAGACCAAGTTGCTTAAACATTTTATAAGGCATTAAATTAATACTTGCACCTAGATCGGTTAGTGCTTTCTTTATATTTAAACTACCAATTAAGCAGGAATAGTGAAACTTCTGGATCTTTCAATTTGGTTGGTAGATTATTTTGGAGGATAGTGAACATTCTTCATTAAGTTCCTTGTTGATATCTCTTCAAAATTCCTTTTATTTTTAGAAGCTTTTTAGGAATTTTAAATGACGTTGGCATCTGTGAAATAGCCTCAACAAAGTTAAGTTAACATGTAACTGTTTGAAAAGTTTAAGAAATTTACCGTATTGTGTCTAAGCGATCTTTCTTCAACTTTGTCGGATATGGGATCGATTCTTCATGTCTTGGTGTTACATTCTCGATTTCCTTACTTTTCTCCTTATTAGTTTCTTGTGGCATCTTCTTTTCTCGCTTCAACCAATTCCTTCCCACTCCTTAATGTTACTTCCTTCACTTGCTCTTGTGGTTTGGGTTTAGTATTATTAAGTAAGCGACTGTTGCCTTTGAAAATTAACTTGGTCACCGTGTCTAGTTGATTTTAAACTCTTGAATTAACGTTCTTGATTATTCAATGTCGTTTGGTATTCGAAAATAAATTTACGATGAAATGAATTTTCTAGCATATCTTCAAGGTTCGACTTCTTTTCACGTGGGTAGAGTCATTGTTGGAAGTTTGGAGGGGTTGTTGTCTCGATTTCCTTGACCACCCACGATAAATTTGGATGGTTCCTTTGAGGTCGATGAGTATTACCCATATAATTTATCTTTTCGTTTTCCATGCCATGTCCATAGGGTGGGTACTCGGGAGTTGCCACACCTCCTAGGTTTGAATCACAATGCATTCTTGGGTGTACTGCGAAGAACCACACAAACCATCAATCTTTTATTTAACATCTCTACTGTTTTGATAGCATGGTGATTGCGTCGAGGTTAAAAACTCTGTCGCTTTTGTTGGCCTTGTCCTTATGACTTGTCACTGATAGTTGTTCAGTGACATCTCCTCTATAAACTCATAGGCTGCCTCAGCAGTTTTGTTATTCAGGGTTCCGCAGGTGGCTGAATCGATTAATTGCATAGTCGAGGGGTTTACACCGTTGTAAAAGGCTTGAACATGAAGCCACAAAGGTAACCCACGGTGAGGCACCTTCTTAGTAAGTCCTTGTATCTCTCTCATGCATCGTATAGTGTTTCTATATCCATCTGCACAAAAGAAGAGATATCATTCCTAAACTTGGCCGTTTTGGCGTGGGAAAATATTTTAATAAAATTTTTGGTCATTTGATCCCATGTAGTGATTGATCCTTGTGGAAGAGAATTCAACCACTTTGTTGGCTTTATTCCTTAATGAAAAGGAAATAACCAAAGCGAAGCGGCATCATCGTAAACACGATTTATTTTGAAGGTATCACAAAATTCTAGAAAATTTGCTAAATGAGTATTTAGGTCTTAGATCACGCAAACCATCAAATTAAACAAATTGTTGAATCATTTGTATAGTTTTAGGTTTCAGTTCAAAATTATTAGCAACTATAGCAGGCCTAACAATACTCGATTCAGCTCTTGTTAAATTAGGTTTAGCAAAATCATACATAGTATGTAACACCCAAACTCGGCCTAGACGTTACAACCAGATCTGGCATGTCATATAAAAGGGTTGTATAAAAACTATGCATTTGTTAAAAACTTCGTATTCTTTTTAAAACTCCGAGCTTTGTTGTTAGTGAAATTCAGGTTTGCTTTTTATAGTTTTCTTGTAAAAACGTTATTATTATTAGGGGTGAGCGTTCGATCGAATCGAATCGAATCGAACAAAAAAATTTTGAGTTAATCGAGTTGACGAATCATGTTTTATCATCCTAATTTGATTTGAAATTTTCTCGAATTGAGTCGAGTGAGATGGAATTCGAATCGAATCAAATCAGATATATTTGTTCGAGTTAAATTTGAAAAAATAATTTTGAGTCCTTGTAACCATTGTCACCCATCGTAATAAAATTTGTCTACCTTAACCAAATTTTTATTAACTTTCATCACCAAATAATTTATTTATTAATATTTTATATCTGAGTTAGCTTCTTTGTTTGTTTAGTTCTTTCAATTATCTTAGATTCTTGTCACTTGTGTATTTTGGAATTAAAAATATATTAAATGTAAAATGTGATTTTTTAATAAAAGTTATTGCAAAGATAAAATGTGAAATTGATACCAATATAAAATTTTAACACGAATATTTTATGGCATAATTAATAATTCAATTTTAATATAAATATTCAATATGACTAAACAATTCAATAATATAAAATGTGAAATTTAATTTAATAATATAAATAGTAGATATAAATAAAATTATTACTATTTATATTTAGTGATTTTTTGGATAATTTTGATTTTTATTTGAGAGAAAAGTGTGAGAAGTAAAAGTTCAGGGGGAAAATAAATAGGGGGAGTAAAATTTTGAAGGGAAAATATTTAAAAAAAATTGGAGGGATGGGTTTGGGGTTGATGGGAGGTGAGATGGGAAGGAGTAAAAGTTTTAGGGAAAAGTGTGAGGAGTAAAATTTTATGGGAAAATAAAAAGTTTTGAGGGTTTTGGGAGAAAAATTTTGAGAAAAAGTAAATGGGAGAGTAAAATTTTGGTGGGAAGCGATTTTGGGTAGATTGGGGGTTGGGAGGAGGGGAGTAAAAGTTTTAGGGAATGTGGGAAAGAGTAAAAGTTTTGAGGGAAAAGTAAAAATGTTTAGGAGTTTGGGGTAAAAATGTAAAATATTATAGTTTGATATTCAAATTTTCAAATTCAAAAACTTAACTCAATTCGAACTCGAAATTCGAAAAAAAAATCGAGTTGACTCAAATAACTCAAATAACTCGATTCGTTTAACTCGAAATTCGTTTTTTTTATTTTTTCAAGTCGATTCGAGTTTTGGACCCCTAATTATTATTATTCACGAAAACTTTGTTCATGGCAGGAATCAGATTCAGTAATTTGCAAAAACGTGATATTTTGAAAAACCATTTATTAAATTTTTAAGAAAACTCCATATTAATCCTCTAGTAATAAACCATAGCTGAAAAGAAAGTTTAAAAGAAAATCTAAGTTAAAAGGCCTTATTACAAAATACTAAACCCAAATTAAAAATAATCTTAAAATGAAACAAAAGCTGAAATTACTAAAGTTCGTGAGAAATACTCAAGCGTATGGCCACCCCTGAGTCCTCCATGACTCCACATCCTCTAATGTGGGATCACTGCAAGGTTAAAGCAAAGAGGTGAATTACAAGAACTCGGTGTGTAATCCCCAATCGGTTATCAAGCGAGCAGAGCCCAAGCAGCAGATTGGGCCGAGGCCTATTCGGTGACACTGGGCCTTAGCCTATAAACATGATAATGCAAATAAAGAATGCACCCAACCCATTCCAACCCTACACACCACCGTTGACCACCCTACACACACTGGGGACCAAGTCAACCCACCCAAATTTCTACACACCAATATGGCGGACAAGTGCTAATCACAGAATTTGTGGCGGAGCCACTAGGATAACAGAATATACATGGCATAGCCACCAGGCAGAATGTGGTAGAGCCACCAGAATACACTTCCTCCGATCATCAATCCCAACCCATGCAACATATTATAAATGCAATGCATCATACGTACAAAAGTGCAAATAAAGCATATACATGATAATCAATCCATAATCAGGGGTATAACGGTCATTTACCCTCTAGGGGTATTTCGGTAATTTACCTTCTACGAGTATTTCGGTAATTTACCCTCTAGGGGTATTTCGGTAATTTTATCATTTAGCGGCCTTACTGGAGGTCTATTGTCGTTTTGAGCAACACAGGACCCTTTTTGGGTCTCTACGGAACTATTGGGCCTAAAATCCATCTCAGGCCCAAAAAGGGGCATGGTTTCGGTCTCAGTTTTACAGAATTCGTAATCACCTCTATCATTTGATAATTTTCCATCAATTTTGCCCATACGGGCCTGTTGGCCCATTGGGCCCGTTTAACCATTTCAATTGGTCGGGCCCATTCAGTCCCAATTTTATGAGTGCTCAAATGCCTCAACGACTTACCATCCTTATTTGTGTTTGATTTACCACTACTGGCGCCAGCCTTTCGAGTGGTCACAGATTCTTGGTTTTTGGCTTTTCGGCTTTTGGCCGTTTGAGAAACATCACATGCATTCATCGAGGTGGTGTGAGATTACACACTGTTACGAGTTACGATACTCAAAGACTTTCCAACACCGAGATCATAATTGAATGACAGTTAGTCTTAATCTTTGGTACTTCAAGATATAGAAACATCTTATCCATTGCTTCACTTACCAAACAACGAAAACTCCTTGCTATACTAGAATAACCGGTTTACTCCTTCGATTATGAAATTGAGTCCCTATTGAAAAGCATAGGTTAGCATTGTTGTTTCAAGACAACAAAGTAATGACCGCTTGGCCCTACTGAACTCATAAAATAGTACGAACTATCCACCCCTAATCGGCCAAAGATACACTTACCAAAGTGCCACAAAATCGGTAGTTGCACAATCAGGATTTCGGCTAACTCAGATTCGGCCTTAGATAAGAAGAAACAAGGTAAGAGATTCGATTTATAGGAGAGAGAAGAGAGAACAGAAAAGAAGGAAAAAGAACCAAAAAGAAAAGAAGCATTACCTTGATCACAGAAGAGCCGAATAAACCAGGTAGATTCGGCAGACAAAAGACCCCTAAGCTTCAGGCTCACAAAGTTCGGCTATTAGCAAAAGAAAAGAGGACAGATTTAGATGCAAGAAGAAAGGAAATTCGGCTAATGGGGAAAAGACTAGAGAAGAAAAAGGAGTAGGGGTTTCGGCCAAGAAGTGATTAGTAACAATAAGTGAAAAGAATAGTGTTTGAAGAATTGAGAAAAAGAAAGAATAGCAAGTTGACATTTCCACAAAAAAGATTGAAGCAAGAAGCGGACAAAATGCTTTAGCTAAAAAAATGCAAAGGTCAAAATTTCCTCAAAAGAACACTTAGAAAAAAGCACCTCCCCTCACTCATTGTCTGAATATGCTCCCTAAGTGACCCATCTCTCTTCTTTTTCTTCTTTTAACTGAAATTCCCCTATGCACTTCCCATATTAAGCCCTACTACCTCTCATCCTCAATCCCTTGATTCATTCCTCATTTTTCTCCCCAACATCCTCTCCATCACCCATTCAAATCATTTGACTAAGACTCCAACCACCAAGGTAGAGTTTGATCTCAACTCTACTTTATCCTTTCCTGAGCACAAAATAAAGGCCACTTAAAATGCAATTTGTGAGACTCGAACTCTTTCCCTTTTTGCTTCCCTTGTGATGCCACACCACTAGGCCACCTTGCTCCTTGTGTTAGCAAACACATTTAATTAAACCTGAAGTCCTGCTTCCACTAACTCTCCCCACTAAAGCGCCCAAAAAACCAAAATTTCACCAGGGCTTGGGCTTGAACCCGAGCCTCCCTAAGACCCCCAAACACACCCAAACAACCTACAGAGCAACCATAACATGCAATTACACAAATATCACAGGCCCTAAATTTTGGATGTTACAGTTCTACCCCTTAAAGAAATTTTAACCTTGAAATTTACGATTAGAAGAGGTGAGGTATTCTTGTCAAATTGCTCCTCGGTTCCCAATTGGCTTCTTGAATCATGAATATGCCACAACACCTTGACTAGCGAGCAGTTTCCTCCTCAACACTTTAACATCCCGCTCCGAATCATCTGGGTTCTTCTTCAAATGTTAGATCAGAGTGATATGAGCGATAACGCTTCAACATAGAAACGTGAAATACGTTATGTATCTGGTTTAACTCAGGGGGTAGCTCAAGCTGATATGCAACTGGTTCGACACGTTTCAACACCCGATAAGGCCCAATGAACCTAGGGCTTAACTTGCCCTTCCATCCGAATCTCAAGATCTTTTTCCACGGTAAAACCTTCAAGAAAACATAATCTCCCACAGAGTACTCGATTTCCTTACGCTTAAGATATGTATACGACTTTTGTCTATCGGAAGCTTCTTTTAACCTCCCCCGAATCAACTTCACCTTCTCCTCAGTTTTCAAAATCAATTTTGGACCCAATAACCGTGGCTCACCCAGCTCTGTCCAACAAGTAGGGGTATGACACGTTCAACCATATAACGCCTCGTAGGGTGCCATCTGAATGCTGGATTGGTAGCTGTTGTTATACGAAAATTTTGCTAACGGTAAATAATCTTCCCAACTATCCCTGAAGTCAATCACATAGCTCCTTAACATGTCTTTCAGAATCTGGATTACCCTCTTCGACTGACCATCAGTCTGTGGATAAAATGTTGTACTAAAATCTAGCATCGTACCAAATGCTTCATGTAACACTTTCCAAAGCCGAGATGTAAATCTAGGGTCCCTATCTGAGATGATGGACACTGGTACCCCATGCAGCCTCACAATTTCTGCCACGTACAACTTAGCCAAATTCTGTAATGAGTAATCAGTACGAATCGGTATGAAGTGCGCAGACTTAGTTAACCGGTCAGTGATTACCCATACTGAATCTTTCTTAGTAGGCGTTGTTAGAACGCCGGCACCCCCATGGTGCAGCAAAATAAAATTAATCCCGGTGATCCAAACCATGAATCCATGTGTGAAGAACGAATCGAGGTGAAATAAAGGTTTTGAAATTACCAAAATTTCAATCTGAGTAGACAGCGACGCCTCGGCAACAAGAGTTCTGATCTACTGTCGAACCAAGCCACAACCTTTACGATGTCGGCCTCTACGTAATCCACCCGGTTTGACTATGAACGGCAGAAATCTCCAAAAACTGTTTTCAGAGGTTTTATTTACTTGACGGCTGCTAGACTTTTCAAAGCAAAAATTCTTAGGGTTTTTCTTCACTTATTACCTTTTATAATCGGTATTTCATTTATGAATTATAAAATTAAATAAATATAATAATGTTTTAACCAAAATTATAATTATATTAATTATACCCAAAAGTTATAATTACATTAATTATAACATGGATTTCGATAAACTATATTTATTTAAATTTATATCTGAACCAAATTCATATATTAATTCTCATTATGTACAACATCCTTGTACATATAATATATTCAATATTTGATTGACCAATTAAATTAATTCTTTAATTAATTTAATTCATGTGACAATTAAACACAATACTAACTATGTTTCATTAGTTCATTTCAACCATAGGGTGTGACCACATGAGTTCTTGTAATGTTAGTAGTAATACTAGAACGATTCTAATGTCACAAACAATGAGTGGCATCTAGCAATGGATCATTGCTACCTAAGTTACAAGAAGTCATGATTCGACATAACTTTTGTGATTAACTTTTCATGCATTAATCCTTAAGTCCTTTATCTGGAATAGATACAAGTCATGGAATAGTCACACTTGTATAGTCCATCCCATGTTTCTTGATATCTTGAGTAGACTATGATATACAAATTAGTATGACATCGATGTCAACTTATTTGAGCATGGCCATGCATTTCTAGTCTCACTCAATCAAGTGGCCTAGATATTACTCCCATTATGTGGGAGGGACTTATCTATATTGATCAACAATATCCTCTACATAGATTGTGGTATATCCAACATCGCCTTTATAGAACAACCGATTCTGATTATCGTTTGGTATATCAAAATATACTACTCACGATGTTGGGATAATGATTATCTCAAGTCTAAGGATCATATACATATTAATCACTATGAGTAATGTTGTGACAATTACATAATAATCCAAGAAACATACTCATAGCGGGTTAGTCCAATATGTTGTTCTCTAACACATATATTCATGCATTGATTTTGACACTCCATATCAATGACAACTCTTTATCATCAATCAACTACATGTTAGTCTTAATGCATTATTGTTGTCCTAGTCAACAATAATACTTGACTAAGGATATTTTAAGAATAATCATATTATTCTCAGGACATTATTATAAAACAGTTTATTTGTACACACAGAAGGAAAAATTGAAATAATAATGACAACGCTTTATATTAATAAACATGGTATATCAAGTATGTTATTACAACCATCTCATGATTGATCTTTGGGCATACTCTTACAATCTCCCACTAGCACTAAGACCAATCAATCATATATCTAATACCAAGAGACTTAGTGTGATGATCATGCTTCTGGCATGTCGGAGGCTTGGTCGAGGATCAACAATGTTATCATCTCGTAGGTACTCTGCATATCTCAACATCTCCTCAATCGATAATCTCTCGAATAAGATGATAGTGCCTAAGTATATGTTTGGATCATTGGTGAGATCTCGGGTTCTTTAGCTTGTGCAATAGCTCCATTGTTATCACATCGAGTTCTATAGCATCGATATGCAAGGCACAACCCTAGTCGATAATGAACTTCTTGATCTAAAGCGCTTCTTTTCTTTGCCTCACTTGGTGTAATATACTCGACCTCTGTTGTAGAATCGACTCTTGTACTTTACTTTGAACTCTTCCACCTCAAAGACCACCATTAAGGTAAAACACAAATCCTGATTGCAATCGAGAATCGTCCTTGTCAGTTTGGAAGCTAGCATCAGTGTAACCTTTTACACTTAACTCTTCCTCACCTCCATATATTAGGAACGTATCCTTAGTTCTTCTTAAGAACTTAAGGATATTCTTGATCGTGGTCGATGACCTTCACGGGATCTACTTGGTACCGCTTGTCATACTTAAGGCATCTGAGACATCCGGGCGGGTACATAACATTGCATACATGATAGATCCAATAGCAGAAGCATATGAAATTTTACTCATGCGTTCTCTCTCTTGTGGAGTTGAAGGACACATTTCCTTCGAGAGTGAAATACCATGTATCATAGGTAGAAATCCTCTTTTAGATTCTTCCGTACTGAACCTTTTCAGTACTTTATCTATGTATGTGCTTTGGCTTAGACCTAGTAGTCATCTTGATCTATCTCTATAGATCTTGATTCCTAAGATGTAAGTAGCTTCACCAAGTCCTTCATAGAAAAACAACTTCATAACCAAGTCTTAATAGATCGCAAGGTAGGTATGTCATTTCCCATGATAAGTATGTCATCCACATACTGATTACCAAGAATGTGATAGTGCTCCCACTAACTTTCTTGTAAACACATGGTTCATCTTCATTTTTGATAAAACCAAACTTTTTGATTGTATCGTTAAAACGAAGATTCCAACTTTGAGAAGCTTGCTTTAATCCATAAATGGATCTTTGTAGCTTACAAATCTTTCTAGCATCCTTTGGATTGACAAAACCTTTAGGTTGTGTCATGTACACATCCTCTTCAAGTTTCCCGTTAAGGAAAGCTGTTTTGACATCCATCTGCCAGATTTCATAATCATGAAATGCAGCTATGGCGAGCAAGATCCTGATGGATTTAAACATAGCTATAGGAGAAAAGGTTTCATCATAGTCAACACCATGAATTTGGCGAAAACCTTTAGCGATTAATCGCCCCTTGTATGTTTGTACATTACCATCCATGTCGGTTTTCTTTTTGAAAACCCACTTGCACTCTATAGGTTTAACCCCTTCGGGTGGGTCAATCAAAGTCCATACTTGATTTTCATACATGGAATCCATCTCAGATCTCATGGCCTCAAGCCATTTCTCAGAGTCTGGGCTCGTCACCACTTCTTGATAAGTCTTAGGCTCATCTTGATCTATAAGAAGAACGTCACCATGCGTTGTAATGAGAAATCCATATCTCTCAGGTGCATGGCGTTCTCTTAAAGATCTTCGCGGTGGTTGTGTTTCTACAGCAGTTACTTGTTCCACAATTTCTTGTGGAATTTGCCGTTGTTCTATCTCTGGTTCAGTGGTATCTTATGATTCTTAAATTTCTTCAAGTTTAATCTTTCTCCCACTTCCTTTTCTAGAAATAAATTCTCTCTCTAGGAAGACACGGTCAGAGCAACAAACATTTTGTTCTCGGTGGGATTAAAGAAATAATAACCTTTGGTTTCTTTGGATACCCACAAAAATACACCTTTCGATTTGGGTTCAAGCTTAGTAGGCGTTTGATGTTTAACATAAGCTTCACAACCCCAAATTTTCATAAAAGACATATCTTGGGACGTTTCCCGGTCTACATCTCATATATGCGTCTTTTGAACCGATTTAGATGGAACACGATTTAGTGTGAAAGCAATTGCCTCAATTGCATGTCCCCAAAAAAGTCGGTGAATCGGCATGACTCATCATGGATCGAACCATGTCTAATAAAGTTCGATTTCTTCTCTCGAAACTCCATTCCATTGAGGAGTAGCGGGAGGAGTAAGTTGTGAGACAATCCCACATTCCTTCAATAGATCATCAAACTCTGGCTCAAATACTCTCCACCTCGATCGGATCGAAGTGACTTGATAGTTTTGCCTAGTTGATTTTGTACTTCATTTTGAATTCCTTGAACTTTTCAAGAGACTCGGACTTATGGCGCATGAGATAAACATACCCATATCTCTGAAATCATCGGTGAAAGTAATGAAGTATTGAAATCCACCTCGGCACATGTATTTATTGGTCCACATACATCGAATGTATTAGGCCCAATAAATCACTAACTCGTTCACTTTTACCGATAAAAGGAGATTTAGTCATTTTTCCCAATAAGCAAGATTCACATACTTCAAATTGTTCAAAAACAAATGAATCTAAGAAACCATCTTTATGGAGTATGGATATCGTCTCTCACTTATGTGGCCCAACGACAATGCCAAAGATAAGTTTGATTCGAGTCATTTATTTTAGATCTTTTAGTATTTATGTTGTAAATAGGGTTCATTTGATCTAAAATATAGAGGCCATTAATCAATTGTGCGAGCCATAGAAAACATTATTGAGATAAAAGGAACAACAATTATTCTTAATAATTCTCTCAAAACCAATTTTATCTAAACAAGAAACTGAAATAATGTTTTTAGTCAAGCGGGGCACAAAATAACAATCCTCTAAAATTAAATCAAGTCCACTAGGCAAAGATAAAGTATATGTTCCCACAGCTAATACATCAACCTTTGCTCCATTTCCAACTCATGAGTCCACATCTCCTCTAGCCAACATCCCACTCTTTTGTAGTCCCCATGCGAAGTACAAATATGAGAACCACAACCAAGATCTAATACCCAAGTAGTAGTTGATAAATTAATATCAATAAAATAAATACACGCAGCAGACGTTAAAACTTGTTTTGGCCTTCTTGACTTCCTCAAGATAGATTAGGCGATTCACTTCAATGTCCAATCACACCACAATGAAAGCGGTTTCCTTCCTTAGACACTCCACCTTTAGGTTTCATTGCGACTTTTCCTTTGCGAGCTTGGGCTTACCTTTACCCTTGGGCTTTATGCGAACTTTGGCCTTTCCCTTGCCCTTGTTGTTACGGACCATTAGTATGGGCTTGGGTCCAACCTTTTCATGTTGCCTTGATGATTCAGTAACATCTTGAGCAAGCTGTGGTAGAGTCTTGTCAATTTCATTCATATTGAAATTAAGGACAAAGCGGCTCAGTAGCTATCCAAGCAACGATTGCGAATAACATCGGTGGCCAACTCTTGGCCCAATGGAAAACCAAGCTTAGACAAACTTTCAATATAGCCAATCATCTTAAGGACATGAGGTCCCTTGGGCTTCCTTCACCAACTTACATTGGAATAGGGCTTTAGAGATATCGAACCTCTCTTGCCATGCTTGCCCTCGATAAAGTTCTTTCGGTGCTCGATCATATCATAAGCAACCATGTCCTCATGTTGCTACGAAGCTCGAGATTCATAGTGGCAAGCATAAGACATCCAACATCTACCATGTCATCGAGATACTTCTTGTAAGCATCTTTATCGGTTCTCGAGGCATTAATAGGTGGTTCATTAGGAAGTGGTTGTTCAATGACATACAATTTCCGTTCTTGTTTGAGGACAATCCTCAAGTTCTGAACCGATCAAGAAAATTCAAACCATTCAATTTGTCCTTCTCAAGGACCGATTGCAATGAGAGTGTGCTATTATTTGCAGCCACAATATATCTACAACAATTAAATATGCGTGTGAGTAAATTTACCAAGTTTATATCAATCATTAAAAAGAATTTATATATCAATCATTAAAAAGACTTTATTAAATGATGATCCCACTATTTTATTTCAAAATTAATAACCCCCATATATTAATTTCGAAAAAACTTTCTCCAAAGTATTTCTAGTGGGTTAAGGATCCATATTTCACCTCCTCTTAAGTCGACTTTGGCTTTACTCTCAAGACTATGGTTATTGAGGTAAGCAACCTTTGCTAATTACATCATATGTAACTCCTAATATTTGGTGAACAACTCTTGTTCTAATCATCTTATGATTTATCCAATTTAATTGCCTCTAGGTTTCTAATCCTATTAGAGTAACCTAGCTAAGTCATTAACCAATTCTTAACGTGAATATCACTTGTTTATTCTTGGCGTTTAACCAAGATAAATACTAGTACTTCACTTTGGCATAACCTACATAGTATTGATCGAGGCCTTATGAGGAAAAATTGGAAGGCCATGTTGACTTAATATTTTAATAGAGGATTTTATTAAGGATGTTCCATCTCACCAATTATGGTCTACTTTAGTCAGATTAGTCTTTTAATTGATCTCATCAATTATGGTCTACTTTAGTCCATTTAGTCTTTTAATTGATCTCATCAATTAATTGGGTTTATTATTAAATTTTAATATAAAATTGGCATGCTTTAAACATCCATAGCATCTCATACATGAATAAATAAAGCAATAAATAAATGTAATAGTTATAGCCCATAAACTAAGGTGATTCAACCCAAGCCAATGGGAGAACCAAAAGGAAACCTAAAGGTGTAGCGGTTTCACAAACTATCAATCCCCAATAGTTGTCCCAACTTCCTTCTCGTCTAGCCCATAGCAACTTTTGCAAATTACAGTATGTAGAAACTCGTTTTACATACGAGGGAGTAAGATGAGAAGAGAAATACAAGAGAATAGTAGTAAGGCACGACACGCAGGCCGTATTTATATATATAAAATTACAACCTTTTATCAAATGGGTCATCGGGCTATAACTATGCATTTCAAACACCGTGCATGTCAAAAAGTAGCATACATAATTCAATGCTCTTTTGCTAAAGTGAATTATAAAATATCCTTTTAACCTTATGTGCCCATCAAGTTTATAAATTTCTTTTATTAACAAAATATACTATAATAAGAAAATGGGGTGCAGGCGGTGAGGAAGCGGGCAAGGCCGCGGCAGTCGTCCTCGGATCCCATCCCAAAATATGAGAGGGATGTCACGGTAGGAGTTGGGGGTGTGGGCGAGCCCCACAGTCAAATCGCATACCCGGTCAAATGAAACCTTACGATTTGATAACTTTTATCAGCGAATCGTGTTTTCGAGTTTTAATCCTTGAGGTTCATATTGGAACAACCCTTGTTCCACTAGCGATTAACCCATCTTGAAGCTGTAAATACCACCGTCGCAATATTACTGATTTGTTAATAGTTAACAGTAATAACATAAGATCGATTAGGCCACAATACCATTATTAACATTTAATCAATTATGGAAAGGAGCAGTTATCGGGTTATGCTTAAGCGATTTAAACAATAGAAAATATAGTAAAATAAAAGCATGCATCTCATACAATTACATCACCCAAGTATTTAAACAGAGTGCAGATCACACAAGTGGCTCGATACCCTTTGTTGGAGCAAGCACCCTCATGGCGCAGCGAAATAAAATTAATCTCGACGATCCAAACCATGAATCCATATGTGAGGAACGAATCGAGGTGAAATAAAGGTTTCGAAATTACCAAAATTTCAATCTGAGTAGACAGCGACGCCTCGGCAACAAGAGTTCTGATCTACTGTTGAACCAAGTCGCAACCTTTACGATGTCGGCCTCTACGTAATCCACCCGGTTTGACTATGAGCGGTAGAAATCTCCAAAACTATTTTGGAGATTTTATTTGCTTGACTACCGCTAGACTTTTCAAAGCAAAAATTCTTAGGGTTTTCTTCACTTATTACCTTTTATAATCGGTATTTCATTTATGAATTATAAAATTAAATAAATATAATAATGTTTTAACCAAAAATTATAATTACATTAATTATACCCAAAAGTTATAATTACATTAATTATAACATGGATTTCGATAAACTATATTTATTTAAATTTATATCTGAACCAAATTCATATATTAATTCTCATTATGTGTACAACATCCTTGTACATATAATATATTCAATATTTGATTGCCCAATTAAATTAATTCTTTAATTAATTAAATTCATGTGACAATCAAACACTATACCAACTATGTTTCAGTCCGTTCATTTCAACCATAGGGTGTGACCCTGTAGGTTTGTAACATCGTAGATTAGGGGTTATGCGTTTGTGCATAATTCATGAGTAGTAGGTTTTGGCAGTGTTTGGAAGTGAATTAAGGGTTTTTAAAATCCTAGGATGGAAGAGAAAGCTTTAGACAATTATTGTTTTTTAAGTTAAAGAGGGGGAGCTAGGCTAAGGTAGCCTTAAGAAAAGTTTTGGGGAGTTTAGGACGCAAGAAGTGATGTGGAAAAGTGGCAAGGGACGCCACCTAAGGTGCAAGGGTTATGGCATCAAGTGAAGTACTTTGAGGGAAGAGGTTCGAATCCCATTGTGTGCATTTTTAGAACCTTGGAAATGTAAGGAAATGTATGGAAATGAATGGAAATGTAAGGAAATGTATGGAAATGTATGGAAATGTATGGAAATGTAAGGAAATGTATGGAAATGTATGGAAATGTATGGAAATGTAAGGAAATGTATGGAAATGTAAGGAAATGTTAAGTTCAAAGTGAACATTTTGGAAACTTGGAAATGTTAAGTTAAAAGAGGAAAGTGAATATTTTGGAAATGCTAAGTTAAAAAGAGGAAAGTGAACATTTACTAAACGGGAAAATGATTTAGAAATGATTTAAAGAGGAAAGTGAACATTTATGGAAACTAGGAAAATGATTTAGAAATGATTCAAAAGAGGAAAGTGAACATTTAAAACTAGGAAATGTAAGGAGATGTCAAGTTTAAAGAGCCAAACGAAAATTTTGGAAACTTAGAAATGACTTAGAAATGTCGAGTTTAAAGTTTAAAAGAGGAAATTAAGGCAAGGTGGCCTTAAGAGAAAAAGTATGTGAAATTTGACACACAAACAGGCTTGGAAAAGTGGCTGAAGATGCCACTTAGGGCCTCTGGAAATGGCGCCACATGCAAGTGTATTTGGGCGAGGATCGAGTCACTTAGGAAGCAAATAAAAGAAGTTTTATTTTGCTACAAAGAAGCGAGAGGTGGATGGCATGTGGGCTCTTAAAGAGGAGTTTTATTTCCTTTAGAATTTCACTAATTAGGAGATAATTGTTGGATTAATTCTTTTGATAAAGTGATAATTATCACATAGGAAGAGTGGTGGCCAAGTTAAGGACTCTAGCTAGTAATTTCAGCTATAAAGGAAGAGAAGGCCATTCATTCATTCATTCACTCTTCCTTTGCGAATTTCTTAAGCGATTCTCCTCTCTCATCGAAATTCCTCTGCTTTTATTCTTCCTTCTCTTTTCTTTCTAATCCTCCAAAAGCGAAAGTTGTGAGAGCATCATTTAACCATAGCGAATCTCGAAGGTTAAAGTAAAGGTGTAATCGATTCCTTCAAAAAGGGTAAAATCAAGTTTAGTTTCCATTCTTTTATATTTTAGACTTATCGAAATTTAGGGACTAATTTAGATTATTAATCTTAATAGAATCATGGAAGGAGAAGTTTTTTCCGAAGGTACACCATAGGTCGCATGTTCCCTAGTTATTCGGTAATTTCGGGATTTAAGATCCGTAAGGTAAGTGACTATGAATATTCGGCCAAGACCCTATTTTTGTAGTAGATCTATTATTATGTGTTTTAAGCTGAAAACTAACCGATTCAAGGGATCTAGTGATTTGCCGATTTCAAAGGGGAAGAATACAAGTTTCCGGGATTTGATTTTTTTATTCAATCGACATTAAGGTAAGTACACAAATCCTACTAGGATTTGGTTTTATGTAATAGAATAGGCCTTTGCTAAATATTACCATGTTGGTAGAATGTAGGCATTAAAACCTAAAGCGATAGATCGATTTGGGTTTCGGTGAAATCGTTAAGCGAATCGGTGTGTATCCTACTATAAGTTTTAATATGTTCATGGCTATGTTTTAAATTAAATGTGTTAATATGAAAGTGTAAGAATATGGCTAAGGTGCCGTGTACCCCACACTAATCTTAATAGATTTATGGCTTAAACTTGATATATGTGTTAATATGAAAGTGTAAGAATGTGGCTAAAGTACCATGTTATGGTACAAAGTACTCAGTGCGTTTTCCTACTCCTACTAGGATTACAAAATATGTTATACTTAACATGTGAAAAGTGATCTGAATGTGAATTTAAGTATGATATGCATGATATGAATAACATGGGGCATTGGGTTATTTGAGAAAGGGAAGTGAATGTGATGACTTGGTCTCACTATCCGAATGTGGTGACTTGATCACATTATCCGAATGTGGTGACTTGGTCACATTATCCGAATGTGGTAACCCGGCTACATTATCTGAATGTGGTGTCTCATGACACAATTATCTGTGGCTATGCCACGAATTTTATATGGGCGATGAGGGCGTCTCTGCAATGACTACCTTTGATGGTGTGTAGCGGATGGAGGGTTGACTTAGTAGTCCCTACGGTGTGCGAGGTTAGTGCGGGGATGTGTAGTGGATGGCATCTAGGTTTGGGTTTGGGTTGCATCATTATCTTGAATCATTAAATGTGAAATTATGATACGTATGAATATGATTTGTTATGCCCGAATTTGTTAAGACTTAGTGTTTGTGTACATTGAGTCTGTTTGACTCACCGTTGTGGGAACATGTTTGGTGACGATCGGTGATGGATCGGGTTGGCAGATGCTTAGTGGAGGCCATGTGAAGTTGATTTCTTTTATTTGGACTATTTTACTTTAAGTATTTATGATTTATTTAAATTTTGGAAATTATTTGATGTAATAAGGCCTTAGTAGGAATATTTTATTACATTTTTATTTGTTAGCTTACAAACCTCATTTTATTAAAAGATTAAGTAAATCATTTTTTTTAAAACAAAGCCCAAATGTTTTGTCACCTAAAGTAAAGGATTTTAACAATGAATTAAACTTGTTTTCAACTCAAGCCCAACCCAAAACGATCTTTCTTCCAAATCACACAAGTTTTCCTAAGTAACAAAAGAAT
>CP106730.1:94489958-94543823 GCA_025506655.1 Gossypium rotundifolium
GTGGCAAAATATGTTTCTCTCAGTGGAGTTATCAGTACCCGTAGCTCATCCTGCAGACCATTCTCAAACCACACACAGCGCTCATAATCGGTCGTGACAATACCCCAAGCGTAACGGCTCAAGTGTAAAAACTCTGCCTCATACTCTGCTATGGATTTGTTTCACTAAACCAAATTTAGAAATTTCTTCCTCCGAGCGTCCGCATAACTCGCCCCGACATATTTCCTCTGAAAGCTATTTTAAATAAATCCCAGGTTATACGATCTACTTGTGTACCTTCCCTCACCGTGAGCAACCACTATATGCCTCATCTCGCAATAGAGACGCTGCTCCTTTCAATTTCTATTCTACTGTGCAATCCAGGTCATCCATAATTTGTTCCACAGCCTCTAACCAGTACTTCACTACATTCGGGGCTACATCAGGGATGCCCTAAAACTTCGACCCCGTTCAACCAGGGTTGCTCAGAAATGGACCCCGAGCTACCGACCTAGTACTTGCACCAGCAACTCATTCCAAAACTCGCAACATTACTTGGGACAAAGCATTGTCCCCTCCAATTCGGTCATGAGACCCCGCTTGCGCCACGGACGATGCTGGCACCTCGCCTTCAGGCACATGCCCCGATTTTGAGGATCCAGCCCCAACACCTTAGCCTCTACCACAGCCACATATACCTCATCCACGTCCTCTTGTTCTCATACTGTTGAATCGAGTTAATCTGATTAAGAATTTTATGAATCAGTCTATAATTCCAATGTTTATTAACAAGTGTTTTATGGAAAACAAGTATAAGAGTTGTTTTCACGGATCAAATTCCCTACTATTTTAGTCTCTATAGTCTTAATTCCTATAGCTAACAATCTCAGTATACTACCACTAACTACAGCCATTTCATCATATCATCAGATAAAGTAAGAGGACTTACGGATTTGGTGCCAGAGACTCGGTGTGCCATACTTTCGATATATATTTTTTCTAAATCATATTTTAAACAAATTTGAAAAAAACATTTTGAACGCATTCCACAATTGAGTTTTATAACCGGGCTCTGATACCATAAAATATAATACCCCAAACCTGGCCTAGACGTTAAGACCGGATCTAGCATGTCACATAAAAGGGTTGTATAAAAACTGCCCGTTTGTTAAAAACTTTGTATTCTTTTTGAAAGTCCGAGCTTTATTGTTAGTGAAATATTGAAAGATTATGATGGTTTGAATCTGAGACAACGCAGATGGCTTGAATTATTGAAAGATTATGATCTGATTATTGACTATCATCCGAGAAAAGCCAATGTGGTTGCAGATGCTTTGAGTAGAAAGTCATTGTTTACTTTTTGAGTAATGAATATCCGGTTATCTTTATCGAATGATGGTTCAATTTTAGCTGATTTAAAAATGAAATCGATGTTTCTGCAGCAGATTTGTGAAGCTCAGAAAAATGATGATGAATTACAAGCTAAACGGGTACAATGTGAGTCAAATCTGATTTAGAATTTTAGATTGGTTCTGATTATTGTTTACTATTCAGAGGCAAAATATGTGTATCAAGAAATTTAAAATTTGTATAGAAGATTCTAAACGAAGCTCATAATGGTACTATATCTATTCATCCGGGGAGTAATAAAATGTATAATGATTTGAAAAAGATTAACTGGTGGTCGGGAATGAAACACGATATTTTTAAATTTGTATCTAGATGTTTGGTATGCCAATAAGTTAAAGTCAAACATTAGGTACCTTCAGGATTATTACAGCCAGTTACAATACCAGAATGGAAATGGGAAAGAGTTACTATAGACTTTGTATCGGGATTGCCCCTATCTCTAAAAAAAAAGATGTCATTTGGGTAATTGTTGACCGTTTAACAAAGTATGCACACTTTATTCCAGTACGTATGGATTTCTCTCTGGATAGATTAGAAGAGTTGTATGTTTCTAAAATTGTCCGACTACATGGAGTGTCGGTCTCCATTATTTTAGATAGGGATCCTCGGTTTACATCTCGATTTTGGAATAAGTTGCAAGAAGCTCTGGGTACTCAATTGCATTTCAGTACTGCATTGCACCCTCAGACTGATAGTCAGTCTAAACGTGTAATATAGATTTTAGAAGATATTCTTCGGTGTTGTATTTTGGAATTCGAAGGTAATTGGGAAAAGTATCTACCTCTAATTGAATTTTCATATAATAATAGTTATCAATCTAGATTAAAATGGCTCCGTATGAGGCTCTGTATGGTCAAAAATGTAGAACTCCGTTATACTGGATGAGCTCAGTGAGAAAAAGATACACAGAGTTGATTTAATCCGTGAGACTGAAGAAAAGGTAAAAGTGATTCGGGATAGTTTGAAAGAAGCCTCTGATTATCAAAAATCTTATGACAGATGTTAAATGAAAAAAATAGAATTTCAAGTTGGTGATAAGGTATTCTTGAAAGTGTCATCTTGGAAGAAAGTTCTCGGTTTGGTCATAAAGGAAAGTTCAGACCACGGTTTATCCACCATATGAGATTACTGAAAGAATTGGGCCTATAGAAACCGATTAGCACCACCACCAGAACTTGACAGAATTCATAATGTTTTCCACGTGTCTATGTTGCAACGGTATCGATCAGATCCTTCACATGTTATTTCTCTGATAGAAGTTGAGATTCAGCTTGACATGACTTACAATGAAGAATCGATCAAAATCCTAGCACGTGAGACAAAAGAGTTAAGAACTAAAAAGGTAGCTTTAGTAAAAGTTCTTTGGAAATGACACATAATAGAAAAAGCTACCTGGGAATGAGAAGAAACAATGAGGAAACAATATCCAAACCTTTTTACTGGTAAGTTTTTCAAGGATGAAAATTCTTTAAGGGGGAGAGTTGTAAAGCCCGTTTTCAGTGAAGTTGGAATAGTGGTTCGGAACCACAAATCCAAGTCAAAAAATTTATTTTAATATTATTGCATTGTCTGGATTATGATAGGAAAGACGTATGAAAATTTCAATTAGAAAATTATATCAATTTCATGTTTAATTGTTAGTAAGGACCAAATTGCATAAAGTGCAAAAGTTGAGTTCTAGTAGCTAGAGGGATTAAATAGTTATAGAATTCAAAATTTGAGGTCTTTATATGGCAATGAGACCATTAAATGGAGTTAGTAGATATTTATGGTGATTCATCTATGGAAATTTTTTTTTAAAAAAAAGACTAAATTGAAAAGTTAAAAATTTAAAAGATAAGTTAATTAAATGAATAAAATAAGTTTATTTCATCATCTTCCCCAAATTTTCTATAGAAACATTAGCTAAGAGAAAGAGATTCAAGCAAGATTAATTAGGTAAGTATTATTGCCCCGTTTTTAATGATTTTTATATTTTCGAGATCGTAATAGCTTAATATAGCTATCTTGGGGATTAATTTGAAAAGTTATCAAGGTACTAGGGTTTTTCCATGGATGAAAATAGATGAATTATGAAATTTATGGTATAAAATGAAAGGTTGTTGATAGATAAACAACTTTTGTAAAGTGAATTTTGATGAAATTGTAATTTAGGGATTAAATTGTAAAAAATGTAAAATTCATGGAAAAATTATAAATTTTAAGAATTATATGGGCTGCAAATGTTATATGTAAAAATTGGTTAGGCTTGGAATAATGATTAAATTGCATGAATTTCATTTTCCGTGCCTAGGGACTAAATTAGAATTAATTAAAAGTATATGGGCAAAATGGTACTTTTGCCTAAGATGGGAATTGTATTGAATTGAATATGAAATATATTAAATTGATGTTAAATTCATTTATATAGATCTGGAAAGATCAAATAAAGAGTTAGATGGAGGAAAAGAAAAAGTGTCGGATTAGTAGATTTTCATATACGAGCAAGTGACGAGGTAAGTTCGTGTAACTATTTTATATATATTTATATGATTGAATTGAATGTTGTGTATATGTGAATTGTGGTTCAACATATGTTGTGAAGACATCATAGCTCTTGCTAGTGTCACATTACAAGCCCTCTCGAGTTTCCTGTTACTGGTTCCTGCAAGCATCCTAATTGGTATTGATCTTGCATGTGTTGCGGATATACCGCAGCTCTTTGTGAGCGTCCTATTATATGATCAGTCTTGATCCTGCATATATATTGTGGACATACTACAGCTCTTTATGAGCGTCCTGATATATGGCTCTTAATGAGCTTCCCAATACGGCTCGCTTGAACATCCCGATATTAAACTATTCGGAGCTTTCTAATAATAGCTCTTCAGAGTTACTTGTTAAGCTCACATGGGCTTTCTATTTTAAACTCTTATGAGTTTCCTGATATGACCCGGATAAGCTTCATGTTATATGGCTCGAGAGTGTGCTTTTTTATTATGTGCTCTAATAAGTACCCCGGATATGAATTGATAGATTACAGTTTTGTATACTTTAAGTGTATTACATATGTATCCATCGATATTTTAAATAAATTCAACGGGTAAAGTTCTGACATGGCTAAATTCAACGGGAAAGCATATGTATATGAGAGTTATTACACGATGAGCTCATCCATATTCTTGATATTTATGTGAATTACTGGACTAACATGATTGGTGAAGTTGTGTGTTTTAGGCTTTAAGCCAAGTTCCTTGGATGTCATTTATATGTTTAATTTAATGAAAATGAATGGTAAGTTAATTTCTTGTTATACGAACTTACTAAGCATTAGTATGCTTACTTCATTTTATTTTCTCTGTTTTATAGTACTCAGAAGCTCGTAAAGTTCGGATGTGGGTTGGAGCAACACCACACTATCCTTCAGCTCATTTTTCTATAAAAAGTAAACTTTATTTTGAGTATAATGGCATGTATAGGTAAATTAGCCAATGTTGGCACACTAATGTTTTGGTTGTAACTAGCCATTGGAATGGCTAGTGTTTGGTATACTTTGATGTAATTATATAAGGCATTAACATGTTTGATATGTGCATTGTAATGGATAAATGATGGGAGTTATATAAGTATGTTAAAGAATGCATGAATTGGTAAAATATACATATATGTTAATATGGCCAAATAAATAAGTTTGGTTAAATGAAATTAAGAAGTGATATGTCATGCATGAGACTCGATATTGTCTTAGTTTATATATATTAAATTAGTTTGGGAATGTGTTGAAGTGTTAATGTAGGTGTAAGGTGAAATGGGTGAAAAATAAGGCTTTGGAAATGGCCTTATTTTGTCTAAGCAGGTAGAGACATGGATATGTGTCTCAGCCGTGTGTCACACCGACCTAGCACATGGCTGTGTGTTCTGGCCATGTGTCCCTTGCATCCTTAAATTTGAGAAACAGAATGCTCAAGTAGTTTCACACAGGCAGAGACAAAGGCTAGTGCCTCAGTTGTGTATGTCACACGACCTAGCACAAGGGTGTGTGACTTGGCCATGTGAATCCTGCACCTTAATTATGCAAGTCAGTATGCTCACACGACCTAGCACATGGGCGTGTGGCTTGGCCAGGTGACTAAGTCAATATACAACCTAAATTAGGCATTGGCTGGGATACAACCGTGTGCCTCACATCGAATGCCTACACGGCCTGGGACACGGGCATGTCACTTGGCCGTGTGAACCACAGGGCCTGACCACATGGGCGTGTGTCCTCTGTACATAAGGAAAATTTTGAAATTTTGTGAAAAATTCCTTGAGTTTCCAATTTAGTCAAACTTGTTTCTATCGCATAATTTGGGCCTCGAGGGTCCATTTGTGGGATAATATGATTGAATATTTTTAGTTTCATATATGAATAATATATAATATGAATTAACTGTATATGTTCTAAAAATCTCTGTAATGCTCCGTAACCCTGTACTTATAATGGATACGGGTTAGGGATGTTACAAGTGGGGTGTAAATAGGTTTTCACAACCAAATTCAAACCAGATGGAGCTTTCGATAGACACAAAGGCTGCTGGTGGCTAAAGGGTACACTCAAACCTACGGGATAGTTCATCTTGAAACATTTGCTCCAGCGGCCAAATTAAATTCCATTAGAGTTCTTTTATCAATTGTTGTTTATCTCGATTGGTCTTTACAATAGCTAGATGTGAAGAATGCTTTCCTAAGTGGGAAACTTGAAGAAGAAGTTTACATGGATCCTCCTCCAGGTTTTGAAGAAAAATTTGGAGCTCAGTATGTAAACTCAAGAAATCTTTGTATGGTCTAAAGCGGTCTCCTCGAGCTTGGTTTGAACAGTTTACTCAAGTTGTTAAAAAACAAAGTTACTCACAAGGGCAAGTTGATCACACAATGTTCTATCGACATTCACAAAAAGGTAGAATAGCAATTATTATAGTTTATGTCGATAATATCATTCTTATTGGAGATGATGTGGATGAAATAAGGCATCTCAAGGAGCATCTAGCATTGGAGTTTGAGATCAAAGACTTGGGTCCTTTGAAATACTTTTGTTGGAATGGAAGTTGCTCAATCAAAAAAGAGTCTTGTGATCTCTTAGAAAAAATATGTGATTGATCTTTTAAAAGAGGCTAAGATAAGTGGTTGTTGCCCAGCTGACACACTAATTGATTTAAAAGTAAAATTTGGAAATAAAGAAGGTCGATTATTTGATAAAGGGCAGTACCAAAGATTAGTTGATAAGTTAATTTACTTATCACATACAAGGCCAGATAAAGCTTTGCCAGTAAGCTTAGTGAGTCAATTTATGCACTCCCCAATAGAGGAACATGAAGTAGTGTTTCAGATTCTAAGATACTTGAAGAGTTCACGAAAGGGCTTATTCTCCAAGGAATCCAAACAAAGACGAATTGAAGCTTATACAGATTCAGATTGGGCAAGCTCAATAACAGATAGAAGATCTTCATCAGGATACTGTACATTTGTTTGAGGAAACCTTATGACTTGGCAAAGCAAAAAAACAAAGTGTTGTATCAAGAAATAGTGCAGAGGCTGAGTTTAGATCAATGGCTCAAGGAATTTTTGAAATGATGTAGTTAAAAAAGAATTATGGAAGAGCTGAGAAAGCCAATAACTTCACCAATGAAGTTGTACTGTGATAGCAAAGCTGCCATTAGTATTGCTCACAACCCAGTCCAACATGACAGAACTAAACATGTTAAGATTGACAGACACTTTATCAAGGAGAAGATTGAAGAAGGCCAAGTGTGCATGTCGTTTGTTCCTTCAAAACAACATATTGTTGACATACTCACCAAAGGGTTCTCTAAGACAAGCTTTGATTTTCTTATAAGAAAGTTGGGCATGAGTGATATTTATGCACCAACTTGAGGGAGGGTATTGAAATATTTATATATTTTAAATTTATTTAGGTAGATAAATCTTATTTAGGTAGATAAGTTTTATTCATATTCTATGAATATTTTATTTTATATTTTAGTAGTTTATTAGAATAAGGAATTCTTAAGTAGTTTATTAGAATAAGTGAATTATTTTCCCAATTAGGATTAGGATTCTTTTCTCTATATAAGTTTAGTTCTTTAGTTAATAAAAATATAACAGTTTTATTAAAAGCTCTCTTGAAAACTTTCACATACTTTCAATCAGAGGAAATAGTATTCCAATTTTCAAATTACCATTAAGATGGTATCAATCAATTCATTCAATTCACATACTTTACGAATTTTATTGTGAACCAATAGCAACCTCACATATATATATCTTAGTAAATATTGCATGCATTTAAATCATGCATAAAACTAATATCTCAACATTTCATACCATTCCATCAAACATTCTCATATAACATAATATAACTATGCATAACAATCTCAATTACACATTTATACAGTCAAACTAGCAATTTTGCCAACACATTAATCTTTTAAGGCTCGAATCGTACCTGGTTTGGCCACTCACACAACTAATATTTTGGCTACTATTCCAAACCAATCAGCAATCTAATTATCAAATATAACATAACATTTATCATTATCAAACCATTTTTATAAGTTTAGGACCCACACCTTATTTTTCGCTTTCTCGCAGCACCCTAGTGAATCTTCCAATTTTCCTTAATAAACCTTTATACGATCCTAAACCAAACTTCAGTATAAATTAAATCAATTTAACACTTAACCAACTCCCAATTATCCACTTATGGTTTCAAACCAATTATCGAATTAATAACTATTTTACAAATTCAACTAGTTCGATTCCTTACCTTGTATCGATGCGAACCGTACGTAAGATCGTTCTTCGACTTTAAGGTTGATTTGAGGCATTTTGGTTGGCACCTCATTCCATAATATACTGGAAAATAAGTAGCTAATAATTATTCAATTCTTTCATTTAATCAATCCATAACATTTACCCTACAATTATGTCGAAACAACAATTAATTTTACACTTAACTGCACTTACGCTTCCTGATTTGTGAGTTTCGAATGCCCAAATGATCAATAATACTTTTTCCCTAATTGACATGGGTTTAATAGATTATTAGGAGGGTTCAAGAACTCAAATTAAGGCTGGAATTAATTGGGTAAGATTCAAGAAACAAAACAGCCCCTATTCTACACATATGCGCACGCACCACCACCCATGGTGGTTGAAATTGGGGCTGAATTTAAAAATGATTTGAAACCTCATTAAAATCTGGAAAAATAAATTTAAAAAATTTAAAATCCTCTAAATTCCAGATCTAGAAATTTAGGTTTTTAACAGACAAGATTAATTAAGAAATTGAAGAGAGAAGAGACCTTACACAAGTTAGTAGAGAGAAACAGTAATGGCACTTTCTAGGCGATGTTTGGGATTGATCTTGGAGTTCAAAATTTTAAGATTTAGGGGTAATTTAATTGAGAAAAATTGTAGCAATATGGTAAAGGAGATGGTGTACAATCTTGATGCAAAAAGAAAAAGAAGAAGATGGTAAAAGGGGAGGTGTAAGAAACGACAACAATGGAGGAAAAAGGGAAAAGAAAAAAAATAGAGATGAAGAGAGGGCGAGAGGGTTAATGATGACTAAGGTAGAAGAAAATTAGTTAAAAGGCTGATTATTTTGATAAAAAAATGTATTTATACCTAGGTTTACTAAGCTTAGATGCCAACACATAAAAAAAAAACAAGGGAATTTGCAAAAAATCAATTTATTTTGTAATAGTTGAGACTTGAACTTGGGACCTCCAACTAACCTTCAAGCTTTTACATTTAATGACTAACCATTGGGTCAATTCCCTATTTTTGATATATTTCTAAATTTGGGATGTTATATGGTTGGTATGTGTTGGTTCTTTTTAATTAAATTTTATATTTTTGGAACTTTAAGATCATATGGTAGCTTACTCATGTTGAAATTTTGAGCATTAATGATATTTGTGGAAATTGCCATTGTTGAGAAATTTAGATTATTGGTGTTAATTTATTGCGTTTAAATTTGGGAGTTAAATAGGCATATATATTGAATGATTCTTGATTATTTTAAAGTTAGAGACTTATTTATGAAAATGGTAAACTCAAGGGTTATTTTGTGAATTAATGGAAAATATGAATTGTGTTGAACTTTGGAAAAAAATGAAATGGTTAGTATGATATTTTATTGATTGAGGTTGAATTTCATGATTTTCATTGAGGAATTAATTTATATTAAAAGTTTATGTTGAAAGCAAATTTGAAAAATGTAATTAAAAGTTTAATGGTTTGTGTATTAATATTTTGGATGGTTGAATTAAGTAAATTAATTAAGCTATTGATTTTAGATCGAGAAGCAAGAGGATCTGTTGATAACCGTGGAAAGGAGAATGTTGCCGAGTAATCATCTTCGATTTAGTAGCCATCATAATATGGTAAGTTCGTAGTCCTAGACTCGAACTCTGTGTTTAATTTAATTAGTTGGTTGCGTTTAATATCAAATTATATATTTTAATATAATCGGTTCCATTTATCAAATTCATATCATTGAATAATATATGAATGATTATGAGATAAATAAAAAATGTTACCATGGTTATTGTGATTGATTAAATTATGAAATGTGAAATTGAGTACTTAATTCTTGGCGAGCAAATATTTTTCGACTAATCCGACAAGTGTTGTGCACACATTTAACATCGTCGGTTCATCTGACTAGCATTGGGCACAAATATTTTTTGGTTAATCCGACTAGTGCTGGGCACACATTTAACATCGTCGGTTCATCTGACTAGTGTTCGACACAAATATTTGTCGGTTAATCTGACTACCGCTAGGCACACATTTAACATCGTCAATTCATCCGGCTAGCGCTGGGCGCAAATTTTTGTTGGTTAATCTAACTAGTGCTAGGCACATTGTTAACATCGTCAAATTATCCGACTAGCGTTGGGTGCAAAATTTATTACGATTTATCCGTTAGGTAATGTAACACACCTATCCCGTGTCCGTCGCCGGATTAGGGTTAGAAGCATTACGGGACAGATCGAAAACATTTACAGAATTAATCATACAACTATTCATCAATATCAATCATAATGTCCCTTAAGTAAGTCATCGAGACCTTAAGCATGCTTATAAACTGAGTCGGGACAAAATCGAGACACGTACAAAATTTCATGGAAAATTAAAAACTTTTCTAAATCTGAGGATACACGCCGTGGGTAATCATGCCTCACCCACGGCTACTTGACACACCCGTGTGTCCTCCCCGTGGTCATATTCTGCCAAAACCAACACAGCTACCAAGCACGTCGCATGCTAAGGCCGTGTCCTACAAGGTCATATACTTCCAATTCTCACACGACCTGTAGGCACGCCCGTGCCATGACCGTGTACTCTTAATGCTAGCTACTAACTTTTACCCCACGGTTACTAGGCACGCCCGTGTACCATGACCGTGTGACATTATAGGTCATTTGCAAGAGCAAAATGCCACCCAAATGGGTCAAACCTACAATCAACATATATCATCTCATTTCATTCACATATAACCACCAAAATATACTAAATAGCCATCCACATCATGCACATTTGACAACTAAGGTATTCATAACATTACATTCAATATAAACATTCAAAACCAATTCCAAACATACTAATTTGCATAACCAAATCTCAATTATGCTCAAGCACCAATCATCTATATGTATTTACCATCTCATAACCATTTCATATATCAACTAATCATACCAAAACAACTTCACATATCATATTCCTTTAAGCATATTACCAAAACATAACTAGCCAAATCACATGGCTAAGTTCACTTTACACCTCATATTAAGAACTAGCCTATACATGCCATATCTAGCCATATACATATTCAAAGTGTACCAAAAATGATTTTAGTAGTGTGATGACGATCCGTGATAGTCCCGAGCCTTCAGTAGCTTTGAACACCTATAAAACAGAGAAAACACACACATAGAGTAAGCTTTACAAAGCTTAGTAAGTCAATATACAAACAAACTTGGCATAGAAAGCATATATGAAATTAGATACATTTGCACATCTCATTCACTTAACACTTATCATGTATATACTTGATTCATACTTATGGACACATTTGCCACGTTCATCAATTCAAAACTCATTTGAACACATAGCTCCTTCATAATCATTTTTGCATCTCATTCACATTATCAAATTCAATCTTACTTTACTTCAAATCTAATTCATATAGGTACTTACCTTTTATGCATACTTGAGGCACATTCAACATACCCGAAACGGATATTCGTTCACTTATTTGATCATAGCTCGGATATACCATTAGTATCAAAGAATTGCTCATTGAACCAATAGGAGCCTAGTAGGATGATCAGAAAGCTCGAATAGTCGTACAATGCCAACGTCCCAGATGAGGTCTTACATTAACTCAGATATTGATGCCACTGTCCCAGACAGGAGTCTTATACTAATTAATACGATGCCGATGTCCCAAACATGGTCTTACTCGTAAAGCTCATATTAATGCCAACGTCCCAGACATGGTCTTACACGTAAAGCTCATATCGATGCCAACAACCTGGACGTGGTCTTACACGTAAAGCTCATATCGATGCCAACGTCCCGGACGTGGTCTTACATGATAAAACAGAACAGATACCTATGTCATGATGTAGCTAATCCTATCTATTCCTAGGTTCATACGGGACTTCTTGGACTTTATCACTATATCGAACTTATCTCAGAATTTATGCACATAGTATTTCATACACATTCATTATCAATGATAGTCATATGAATATATTCAATTCAATACAAATACGTTTTTTGTATAGTGACTTACCTCGGATTCAGTTTAACAGAACGAATATGGCTACTCTGTTACTTTCACTTTCCTGCGATCTAAGTCCATTTTCCTTGGTTCTTGATCTAAACATATTCAGAATTAATCCTTTTATTCACTAATCCATTCAATTCAATCCAAACACATATTTAGGGTAATTTACAAATTAGCCCTCATACTTACATAATTTATCAATTTAGTCCATTTTTCTCAAAACATCAAATTCACAAGATCAACACATACAAAAGCTTAACCGAATGTATATAAACATCATAAAAACCCATGCTTTTCATTAAATTTTCAATTTAGTCCCTCAAGTTACCATTTTCTCAATTTAGCCTTATTTAGCTAAATTCATCAAAAATTCAAGAACAAAGTATGTTCATCTAGCTCATATCTTTCATTTAACACCAAAAATCATCAAAAAGCTTGACATATCATCAATGGCATCTCACAGAAAGATTATCAATTCATCAAATTGAGACATGGGTTTGATAACTCTCAAAGCAACGATTACAAAAACGTAGAAATCATCAAAAATTGAAACCAAATCATACCTTAATTTAAGCTTACAAAAGCCGAATACCAAGCTTCTTTTTATTTTCTTTTCTTTTTGTATTTTCGACAAGAAAGTGATGAAATAAGGCCACTTTCTAATGTTTCTTTTATTATATTAACTTATAACTTATAAAATAAACATAATAAAACTTTTAACTTATAAAAAAAAATATAAAAACATGTTATAAAACCATGTTGCCGTCCACTATAAATAAAATTGGCTTAATTGCCACATAAATCCTCACATTTATAAAGCCACAACACATAGGTGCTTTAGCAAATAGCAAGCAAATTTCACATTTAATGCGATTCAATCCTTATGTCAAATTAAACACGTAAATAATCAAATTAGTTCACAGAAACTTACCACATGCTTAATCACATATCAATGGCATAGAATATAATATTAAAATATTATATGAACTTCATTTGTGGTCCGAAACCCTTTATTACGACTAGGGTGTAAATCAAACTGTTACAATTCTCCCCCTTAAGGATTTTCGTCCTCGAAAATCTTACCGTTAAACAGAGTCGGATATTGTTGTTTCATTGAATCTTCAGGCTCCCATGTAGCCTCTTCAATTTCATGCCGATTCCATAATACTTTCACTAATGGAATTATCTTATTTCTCAACTCTTTCACTTCACGAGCTAAGATACAGATCGGTTCCTCTTCGTATGTCATATCAGATCGAATTTCAATTTTAGATGGGGTAATCACATGTGACGGATCAGATCGATATCTACGAAGCATTGAAACATGAAATACATTATGAATATTCTCTAACTCAGACGGTAACTTTAATCTATATGCAACAGGCCCAACATGTTCAATGATCTCATACGGTCTGATGAATCTCGGACTCAATTTGCCTTTACGTCTGAATCGAAGTACTTTTTTCGACGGAGATACTTTTAGAAATACCTTGTCACCGATTCCAAATTCTATATCTTTTTGTTTCAAATCTGTATAAGACTTTTGATGATCAGATGCTGTTTTCAAATAATCTCGGATCAATTTCACTTTCTGTTCTGAATCTTTTATCAAATCAATTCGTGTAGCTTATTCTCAATAAGCTCAGTCCAATATAGAGGTGTTCGGCATTTACGTCCATACAAAGCTTCATAAGGTGCCTTTTTGATGCTCGTCTGAAAACTATTGTTATACGCAAATTCGATCATCAACAGATATTGTTCCCACGAACCAATAAAATCAAGAACACAACATCTCAACATATCTTCTAGAATCTGAATGATTTGCTCAGATTGACCATCTGTTTGCGGATGAAAGCTGTACTGAAATGCAATTTTGTACCTAAAGCTTCTTGCAACTTCTTCCAGAAATGCGATGTAGATCTCGGATCTCTGTCAACACAATGGATAGTGGCACCTCGTGCAATCTCACAATCTCAGAAATATAAAGCTTAGCTAATCTTTCAAGTGAGTAATTAGATTTTACTGGAATAAAATGAGCAGATTTTGTCAGTCGGTCAACTATGACCCAAATCCCATCTTTCTTTCTCGGAGTTAGAGGCAATCCAGAAACAAAGTCCATTGTCACTCTATCCCATTTCCACTCCAGAATCAGAATCGGTTGTAGCAAACCGAAAGAACTTGATGTTCAGCCTTCACTTGCTGACAAACTAAACATTTCGAAATAAAGTTAGAAATGTCTCACTTCAAGCTAGGCCACTAATAGTATTGCTTCAGATCATGATACATCTTTGTACTTCTCGGATGAACAGATAGGCGACTATTATGTGCTTCACTCAAAATCAATTGAATCAACTCCAGATTTCTCGGAACATAGATACGATCTCAAAATTTCAAACAATCATCAACAATTCAAAATTTAGATTCAGAATTCAATTTATACTGAGCTTGTTTTAATAACAACTCATTATCAACCTTATGAGCATCACATACCTGCTGTAAAAACAACTATTTTGCTTTCAGTTCAATTATCATAGAACTATCATTAGACAATTCTAACTGAGCATTTAAGGCACACAATGCAATTGATGATTTTTGACTCAAAGCATCAGCAACAATGTTTGCTTTACCCGGATGATAATCTATCACAAGCTCATAATCTTTTAACAGTTCTAACCATCTTCTTTGACGCAAGTTTAAATCTTTCTGGGTCATCAAATATTTTAAACTTTTATGATCCGAAAATACATGACATTTCTTACCATACAGATAATGATGCCAAATCTTGAGTGCAAACACGATCGCAGCTAACTCAAGGTCGTGCTTCGGATAGTTCTTTTCATGAGACTTCAATTGTCTCGAGGCATAAGCTACAACTTTGCCTTCTTGTATCAAAATACATCCCAGTCCATTTAAGGAAGCATCACTGTAAATCACAAATTCTTTGCCCGATTTAGGTTGTACTAATACTGGAGCTTCTGTTAGCAGAGCTTTCAACTGATCGAAACTTTTCTGACATTTCTCTGACCATTCAAATCTAACATCTTTCTGAAGTAATTTAGTCAATGGAGTAGCTATCACTAAAAATCCTTTCACAAATCGACGATAATAACCAGCTAAACCCAAAAACTACGGACTTTAGACACATTCCTCGGAAGTTTCCAATTCAGAATAGCAAAGATCTTGTTCGGATCAACCTGAATCCCAGAAGCTGACATAATATGTCCCAGAAAACTAACCTCGTGCAACTAGAATTCACATTTGCTGAATTTCGCATACAATTGATTTTCTTATAGAGTTTGCAACACAATCTTCAAGTGTTCAGCATGCTCACTTTCACTTCGTGAATAAATCAATATGTCATCAATGAAAACTACAACAAATTGATCTAGGTACGGTCTAAAAATTCTGTTCATCAGATCCATAAAAACAACAGGAGCATTGGTTAGTCCAAATGGCATAACTAAAAACTCATAATGCCCGTACCTCGTTCTAAAAGTAGTTTTAGGTATATCAGAATCTTTTACTCTCAACTGATAGTATCCCGATCTCAAATCTATCTTTGAAAATACAGTAGCTCCTTTTAACTGATCGAATAAGTCATCAATCCTAGGCAACGAATATTTGTTCTTTATGGTCACCTTATTCAACTGATGGTAATCAATGCACATTCTCATCGTACCATCTTTCTTTTTCACAAATAGAACAGGTGCACCCCAAGGCGAGAAACTTGGTCTAGTGAACCCTCTATCAATCAACTCTTGCAACTGCGACTTTAACTCTTTTAACTCTGTTGGTGCCATTCTATACGGAAGCTATTAAAATAGGTGTAATACCAGGCATCAATTCAATACCAAACTCAATTTCATGAACCGGAGGTAAACCCGGTAATTCTTCAGGGAACACATCAAAAAACTCACAAACAATAGGTACTAACTCAACTTTCTTCTCAGATACTTTCGAATTGATCACATAAGAAAAATGCAACTCATACCCCTTTTTCACATAATTTTGAGCTTTCAATACTGATATCATGGTAGACAATCCATTTAAATCATTAGACTCAACCCCGTACAATCTCATTATTCGGACATCTCAAATCTATAGTCTTTCTTTTGCAGTTTATAATAGCATCATGCAAAGACAACCAATCCAAACCCAGAATAATATCGAATTCATCAAATGACAGAAGCATCAGATTAGCAGGAAAATAATTATCTCAAAATATTAACGGGTAGTTCTTGCATACTTTGTCAACAATGACACTTTTACCTAAGGGGTTCGATACTTTTATAGCAAACTCAGTAGACTCTACAGGCAAAGTCTTACTGTAAACTAAATTCATGCATATATATGAATGCGTAGAACCAGGGTCTATCAATGCAATCACATAAGTATCATGAAGTGTAAAAGTACCTGTTATGACATCAGGTGATGAAGCTTCCTCACGAGCTCGGATAGCATATGCTCTGGCAGACGCTCTAGCTTCAGATTTTATAATAGTGTCTCTTGTGCACCTCTGACTACCATTAACATTTCTTGTATTCTTCGAAGGTCTACCCCTCTCAGGTGCATTATCAAGTCTCAGATTCTAAGCAGTCTCTGGCTCGACGGACTCAGGACAATCACGGATAAAATGGTCAAACGATCCACATTTAAAGCAAGCTCTGTTGTTTAACCTATAGCTTCTCAGATGCCCTTTTCCACAATGTTTACATTCGGGTGGTCAGTCCAAACATTACCAAAATTGGCCATTGAAGTTGCAAGAGTCTTAGAACTCATCTGAGATATATCTCGAGTCCTGTTCAATTGTCTCGCATTATCCTTGGAACAACTTTGATCATTTCTAAATCTCTTTGGAGCAGACTGAAATGATTTGTTCTGAAATCTCTTTCTCATATCTCAAGCTTCAGTTTCAGCTTTTCTTTTATCTTTCCCAAGTACTTCAGCTTTGCATGCATTATCAACGAGTGTAGCGAACTCTTTTATTTCTAAAATCCCGATTAGCAAACGGATGTCTTCATTAAGACCGTCTTCAAATCTTTTGCACATTATAGCTTCAGATGATATACACTCTCGGGCATATTGACTTAGTCGCACGAATTCTCATTCATATTTAGTAATAGTCATTCGGACTTGTTTAAGCTCTAGAAATTCCTTTCGTTTCTGATTAACAAATCTCTCACTAATATATTTCTTCCAAAAATCAATCTGAAAGAAATCCCATGTAATTCGTTCTCTCAGAACAACAGAAATTAAGGTTTTCCACCATTGATAAGCCGCATCTCGAAGCAAGGATACAACACACTTTATGCATTCATCCGGAGTCAGAGACATTTCATCAAATACCCGTATCGTGTTTTCTAACCAGAACTCAGCCTTTTCAGCATCATCATCCTTAGTAGCTTGAAATTCTTTGGCCTCATACTTATAGATCTTGTCAACCAGAGGCTTATTTAACAAATTTAGATACATAGTCGGTGGCACAACTATAGTCTAAGGGGGATTAACCGGGGGTGAGGGTTGCGAAACAGTCGAGTTATTTCTCATGAATTGAGTGAACCACTCACTCATCATCTAGAAGAAAGCTTGTTTAGATTCTACCTCTTGACCACTCGTAGCTGGTCTTGAATCGAAAACCTTGTCCCTTGCGTGGAGTAGTAGCATTACTTTCTCGTCGTTAATTCTACGCTTCTTTCGGGATCCATTACTATACAAAAATCACATTTTATATGTCAGGATTGATCACACTATCACAATTCAGATATATGGCATGTATAGGTAGACTCTGACACGCTACGTTAGTCCGAGAATCGACTAAATCATAGCTTTGATGCCAACCAAATGTAACACCCTTATCCCGTGTCCGTCGTTGGATTAGGGTTAGAAGCGTTACCAGACAGATTGGAAACATTTACAGAATTAATCATACAACTATTCATCAATATCAATCATAATGTCCCTTAAGTAGGTCATCAAGACCTTAAGCATGCTTATAAACCGAGTTGGGACTAAATCGAGACACATACAAAATTTCATGGAAAATTAAAAACTTTTCTAAATACAGGGGATACACGCTCGTGCGGGTAGGCTGTGCCTCACCCACGGCTACTTGACACACTTGTGTGTCTTCCCCGTGGTCATATTCAGCCAAAACCAACACGGCTTCCAAGCACGCCCATGTACTAAGGCCGTGTCCTACAAGGTCATATACTGCCAATTCCCACATGACCTGTAAGCACGCTCGTGCCATGACCGTGTACTCTTAATGCTAGCTACTGACTTTTACCCTACGGTTACTAGGCACGCCCGTGTACCATGACCGTGTGACATTATAGGTCATTTGCAAGAGCAAAATGCCACCCAAATGGGTCAAACCTACAATCAACATATATCATCTCATTTCATTCACATATAACCACCAAAATATACTAAATAACCATCCACATCATGCACATTTGACAACTAAGGTATTCATAACATTACATTCAATATAAACATTCAAAACCAATTCCAAACATACTAATTTGCATAACCAAATCTCAATTATGCTCAAGCACCAATCATCTATATGTACTTACCATCTCATACCCATTTCATATATCAACTAATCATACCAAAACAACTTCACATATCATATTCCTTTAAGCATATTACCAAAACATAACTAGCCAGATCACATGGCTAAGTTCACTTTACACCTTATATCAAGAACTAGCCTATACATGCCATATCTATCCATATACATATTCAAAGTGTACCAAAAATGATTTTAGTAGTGTGATGACGATCCGTGATGGTCCCGAGCCTTCAGTAGCTTTGAACACCTATAAAACAGAGAAAACACACACACAGAGTAAGATTTACAAAGCTTAGTAAGTCAATATACAAACAAACTTGGCATAGAAAGCATTTATGAAATTAGATACATTTTCACATCTCATTCACTTAACACTTATCATGTATATACTTGATTCATACTTATGGCCACATTTGCCACATTCATCAATTCAAAACCCATTTGAACACATAGCTCCTTCATAATCATTTTTGCATCTCATTCACATTATCAAATTCAATCTTACTTTACTTCAAATCTAATTCATATAGGTACTTACCTTTTATGCATACTTGATGCACATTCAGCGTACCTAAAAGGGATATTCGCTCACTTATTTGATCATAGCTCGGAATACCATTCGTATCACAGACTTGCCCGTTGAACCAATAGGAACCTAGTAGGATGATCAGAAAGCTCAAAATAGTCGTACAATGCCAACGTCTCAACCGAGGTCTTACATGCACTCAAATATCGATGCCACTATCCCAGACAGGGTCTTATACAAATTAATACGATGCCGATGTCCCAGGCATGGTCTTACACGTAAAGCTCATATTGATGCCAATGTCCCAGACGTAGTCTTACACGTAAAGCTCATATCGATGCCAACGTCCCAAACGTGGTCTTACACGAAGTGAGAAATCAACGCCAATGTCCTAGACTTGGTCTTACATGATAAAACAGAACAGATACCTATGTCATGACGTAGCTAATCCTATCTATTCCTAGGTTCATACGGGACTTCTCAGACTTTATCACTATATCAAACTTATCTCGAAATTTATACACATAACATTTCATACACGTTCATAATCAATGATAGTCATATGAATATATTCAGTTCAATACAAATACGTTTATTTGCATAGTGACTTACCTTGAATTCGGTTTAACGGAATGAATACGGCTACTCTGTTACTTTTGCTCTCCTATGATCTAAGTCCGTTTTCCTCGGTTCTTGATCTAAACATATTCAGAATTAATCCTTTTATTCACTAATTCATTCAATTCAATCCAAACACATATATTTAGGGTAATTTAAAAATTAGCCCTCATACTTGCATAATTTATCAATTTAGTCCATTTTTCTCAAAACATCAAATTCACAAGATAAACACATACACAAGCTTAACCGAATGTATATAAACATCATACAAGCCCATGCTTTTCATCAAATTTTCAATTTAGTCCCTCAAGTTACCATTTTCTCAATTTAGCCTTATTTAGCTAAATTCATAAAAAATTCAAGAACAAAGTATGTTCATCTAGCTCATATCTTTCATTTAACACCAAAAATCATCAAAAAGCTTCACATATCATCAATGGCATCTCACAGAAACATTATCAATTCATCAAATTGAGACATGGGTTTGATAGCTCTCAAAGCAACGATTACAAAAACGTAGAAATCATCAAAAATCGAAACCAAATCATACCTTAATTTAAGCTTACAAAGGCCGAATACCAAGCTTCTTTTTATTCTATTTTATTTTTGTGTTTTTGGCAAGACAGTGATGAAATAAGGCCACTTTCTCATGTTTCTTTTATTATATTAACTTATAACTTATAAAATAAACATAATATAACTTTTAACTTATAAAAATAAAATATAAAAACATGTTATAAAACCATGTTGCCATCCACTATAAATAAAATTGTCTTAATTGCCACATAAGTCCTCACATTTATAAAGCCACAACACATAGGTGCTTTAGCAAATAGCAAGCAACTTTCACATTTAATGTGATTCAATCCTTATGTCAAATTAAACACGCAAACAATCAAATTAGTTCACGGAAACATACCACATGCTTAATCACATATCAACGACACAGAATATAATATTAAAATATTATACAGACTCGGATTTGTGGTCCCAAAACCACTGTTCCGACTAGGGTGTAAACTAGACTGTTATAGGTAATGAGTGTCAATAATAGGTTGGTTAAAATTAAAATAGTTTAACTTATTTCTGGAAGATGGTTGGTAAATGAGAGATTTCTTGAATTGTATATGAAATGTTCATAAGTAACTTATGGTATATTATGTGGTAATAACCATTATAAATTAGATACTTGAATTGATGGATTATTAAACTTATATGTAGTTCTTGGATTAAAGAAATTATTCAGTAATTGATCATTCTTTGTATGTGTAGGTTAGGTACCTATATTTTGACTATCAACTCATCATCCAACAACAAATCTCGAAATCAACATTAATGTTAAATTTCTTTTTGTCGTGTCTTGGCATGTACCTAGGATGATAATATTTTTGGGAAATGGTCTTTTGGCAGATAGTTGAATTTAGTATAGGTTATTTGTTTTGGATGTTGTCATATAAGCTTTGAATTATATTTTGCCTTAAAAGTAAATGCTTGTATATATATAGATGTGGTTAATATAAGTATGTTTTTATTAAATTGGCTCTTCCTCACTTAATCATTTGGTCCTTAAGGAATGCAAAGAATTCCTGAACCACATATATATTTGCATTATTCATGGGAGTAACACAAAACTACTCCCATTGATGATAACAAACCAAAGTCCATATTTCCTTATAGTGGATCATTGAGGGTTCGAACCTTTATTCCTAAATTAAAGGTCTCCTTTGTGACTCAAAAATATTTTTCCATATTGGCATTAGAGAATCAAATAGGGTCAAAAACACGCGGGGTTTTCGAAACAGGAGTTCTTTTGCCCTTACGTGGAGACATTTACTAGATTCTATAAGCAAAATAATAAAGATATTTAACAAAATAGTGAGAGGGGATTGAGAATACTTGAACCTCAATTCTTGTTGAACTTGTTTGCATTTCCTCTTGATGTGTGTTGGTGTTGATTTCCTCTATTATAGCTTCTTGGATTGGGAAGGAAGAAATAGGAACTTAAGTTTTTTAGGAGAAAAGAAAGTTTGGAGGCTAAGGGTTTTGGAGAGATTTAGAGGAGTAAGTGTTTAGAATGAAGTTAGATTAGGTTAGGAGGGTGTTTTTATGTTAAAAAAGGGTGTTCTTAAGGTTAAAAATTGGGTAAAATAATGATTATTCCATCGGGTTGCGCAATCAGGTCGAGTAAAATAATGATAATTATAGTGATGTCATGACATAGGGGTTCCAGGTCATGACATCCCTAGCAAACTACCTATGTCGCGAAATAGGGGTTCGATGTCACGACACACCCTGCAGTTTTTAAAATTCTAAGAAATTGTATGTTATGCCATGAAAAACGTTAGTGATGTAGCAACATCGAGTCAATTTTTGAACTTCCTCGTTACTATCCTTGATGTTGTGATATAGGATTGTTTATGTCGCGACTTTGACCTTGTTTCTTGAATTTTCAATTTCTGAAATGCTTCAAGCACATGTTAAACCTGTGTTTGACCTATCTTTAGTACATTAACAACTATACAATTAGTAAAGTTAGTAATAATCAAATAATGGAAAATGTTAGGTCTTGTTGCCAGACTCATCCATCAACTCAGTCAATATACACTGATAGGCTCCCCATAATTTGTTTCTATCTGTATTAGTCCTGTAATATCCCGATTAGGCCTTATGCACTATTGCTAAATTATATGAAATAACATGCTTGAGTATGTTCTGAATGTGTATTGTGAAATTTATGAACCTTAGTGAATAGGTGAACGCTTTAGAAATTATTTAATTCTAAGTCGAAAAGAGGGAGTTAAGCCTGATAGGCCTTAAAAAATAAATAGAGGAAATAAACACACAAATGGGCTTGGAAAAGTGGCCCGGAGGTGCCACTTAAGGCTCTCTGGGAATGACGCCACTAGCGGGGTAAATGGGCCAAGGTTCGAGTCGCATGGGAAGTTAAATGGAAGTTTTTATTTTCGGCAACAAGGAGCAGTAGTGGACGAAAAAAGAGACTATGGGAGGAGTTTGAGATGATGTCTAGTTCTCTTAGAAATTTCGGCTAAGGTAGGAAAAGGGTAAGGAAGAATGAATAAGGGATTTGATAGTGAGAGGAAGAAGTGGCCGGCCAAGGGACTCTAGGTTTAGTAATTTTGGCAAGAGGAGGAAAAGTAAGGCTATTATTCTTTTCTCCTTTGAAGTCTCTGCCGAATTCTCTAGTCATTCTTCTCCTTCTCTCTTTATTTTGTCAAAAGCCAAAAACACAAGTAACCATTGCCGATTTCTTCACCTTTCTCTTCTTCTTTTTGCAAACTTTTCAAAAGTCAAAAACTCAAGCAAAGTCTAGCTGAATCCATAACCCCTTGCTACCCCTTTTCTAAAGCCGAATATACAAGGTACCCCTAGCCGATTCTCTATTAAGCCACAAAGCCGAATATCCTTGTGGTGATAAAGATATGTGCTGTCGATTTCTTCAGTAGAGGTGAGATCAAGTTTGATTTCTATTCTTTTCTTTTAGGACTTGTCAGAATTTAAAGACTAATTCCTATTACTATTCTTTGACCGAAATCTTAAGGAGAGATTTGGGATCTCTAGTGTTGACTATAAGAAGGAAGCATTCGGGATATCGGACCTAAGGTAAGTAAGGTGTAAGTTTAGTAGAAGGCCATTTATTTGAATGTTAGAATTGGATACTTTTAAGGGTCTCAACATCATCAAGAGCAAATAACAATTTTGGGATTTCAATATCCGAGGTAAGCTATAAGGTAAGATTCGGCCAAGGCCATGTGTGGTGTTATAGATCTATTTCTTAATTATTCAAAAGCCGAAAACTAACCCTTTAAGTGATCTAATGTTAGCCAATACAAGGTAGAAGGATTTCAACGTTTTGAGATTTGATTAGTAGTGAAATCGGCACCAAGGTAAGAATTTGATTACAACAATCCTATTAGGATTTGGTTTTATAGCTGAATGGCTTTTTACTAATAAGATTGGGGTTGGCCGAATATAGGCAGTAAAGATCTAAAGCAGTAGATTGGATTTTCGGGATTTGGAGTGAATTTGCTAAGTATATCAGGTGTGTACCCCACATTAAATCTTAATAGATTTACGGCTTTAATTTATTATATGTGCTAATATAAAAGTGTAAGATTATGGTTAAGGTACCATGTAATGGTACAAAGTACTCAGGTACGTTTTCCTACCCTACTAGGAATATAACACGATCTATTATGGCACATAAGTGCAACTATAAGAATGTGAATAAAGCATAAGGCATGATATTTGCATGTTTTGTATGACATGGGCATATGGGTGATATGTGAAGGGGAAGTGAATTGGTGGTTTTATACCCCAATATAAGAATGTGGTGACTTATGTCACAATATAAGAATGTGGTGACTTTTGTCACAATATAAGAATGTGGTGACTTATGTCACGAATTTATATATGGTGGCTATGCCACGAAATTATAAGGGCGACGAGCACGTCGACTGCAGCGACTGCCTTCGATGGTGTGTAGCGGATGGAAGGTTGATTTAGTAGTCCCCACGGTGTGATGGTTGGTACGAGTGATGTGTAGCGGATGGCATTTAGGTTTGGGTTCGGGATTGCATCATTTTATTTAAATGTTATGTGAATATGTATGATTTGACATGCCATATCTATTGAGACTTAGTGTTGATTGTACACATTGAGTCCGTTTGACTCACCCCGTTGTGGGAATGTTTTTCAGGTGATGACCGGTGATGGACCGGGTCGGCAGGAGCTCAGGGGTGACCATGCTCAGCACGAACTTAATGAGTTGGATATTTTATTTTACTTAAGTACTTTAAATTTTATTTTGGAGATTTATTTTGATGTAACAAGATTATAGTATGAACTGATTTTGCATGCACTTAAAATAATATGTTATGGCGCGATATTTTTCAAATTAAAGTTAATTCCTCCTAAATGTAAATAACAAATTGTTTTCAACTCCTAATCGGCACGGGTTTTAAAATTCAAGCCCAACCCAAATCAATTATTTTCAAAAACACGAAAAACTTTGGCAAAGTTTCAAACAAGATTCGAATGGTTTTTCTTAGAAGCATGCTAGATCCGGTCAGGGCTTGTGGGCTGGGTTTGGGGTATTTCATTTTGGTATCAGAGCTCGATTAAAACTCTACCTTGAGGGCTTTTAGGGCCCTAAACAATTTCTCTCTTTTGAAAATGGATTTTTCTAAGAAATAAACAGGCTCTCTGGCATGGCACCTGAGTCTCCGACCCGAAGTCCACCAGGTAAGTACCCCTAACCTCTTTGTGATTTGTATGTGGGGATATATAGGGAAGTAGACTAGTGAATTAGGAATTAAACCCTAGGACTAGTTTATCCCAACAAATACATAAAACTTTAAGGCACAATTAAACAAACCTGAGTCTAAGTCACCGAGTTAGGGTGTGGCAACCATTGTGCACATGTCTAGGATTGGTTTCGGTGGGAGCTTGGTATTTAAGCAGTCCGCGTGACTCACCTCCTCCCCACTCAAATCCTACCTGGTGCGTAGCTTCGGTTCACCCTAACCAAGAGGACTTAGTCACGGGCTAAACTCAATAATTAAAACCCGAAAGGGACTAGCCACATTTTCATGGAAACCCTAGCTTTAAAAGTCAACAAACTACCCTTTTGAAATTATGAAAATTATTATTTTGGAAAAACTTTCTAAGAATTTTTAATTTACAAATTACCTAAATACCTTTAGTGGTAAAATTACTAAAATGCCCTTGGTTCTAAAATTTTCATATTACCCTTGATTTCAATAAAATTTCCCTACTTTGTAAAAGCATCCATGAAACCCTAACTTGTGAAAATTCAAGATACCCTGATTTGAGAAATTTACGAAATTACCCCTGATTTGCAAAATGACCGAATTACCCTTAACCTGTGCAAATGACCAAAATACCCTCAGTAAAGGAGAATCAACGAAGTACCCTCAAATTGGAAACCTTTAAAAATGCTCTTGTTTTGAAAGTCACCAGGAACTATATTTTTGCGAAAAATTATCGAAATGACCCTGGCTTGTGAAATTATAAAAATACCCTTAGTATATAAAATTATCATTTCACCTTTGAAATTTCTCCAGCAAGAATTTTAATTTTGTAAAATATCATAAATCTCTATTTTGTAACGTTTTCAAATACCCTAATTTGAAAAATTACCAAAATACCCTTGTAGGAAAAAATTATGGAATACCCCTAGGTAGTGAAAAACCACAAACAACATTTATCTATAATGAACGCAAGTTCATATGTGTGACTAGGTGAATGATGTGAGACTGTATGTGTATGAATCGAAAGAACTACTTCCTAGAACTATTAAACATAAAACTGTTCGTGGTTAATCAAGTGGAACCAAACTAATGTATAAAACTCTTTAATCAGATAAACGCAAGTATGAATTCAAGGGGACGTTGTCGTAACATGCGTGGCCATGGAAGAGACCGAATGATCGTGTCTGAACCCGTTAGATCGGGTCAAAGATCTGAGAATGAAATGCCACCACCACCCCCAGCCGCTGATGTGGAATATCAGGACTAGACAAGGGATGACGCAGTGTCACAAGCGATGCTGCGGGTCTTAGAAAGGGTGGCAGGAACATGTGGAGGCATGAGAGCTCGAAAGTCGATACCTGAGTGACTCCGAGCCAACAGAGCTGAGGTGTTCCATGGTGTATCGGGTGTAGCACCCAATACCAATGAGTATTGGTTGGAAGCGACTGAGTGGATTATGGATGAGCTCGACTTAACTGACAAGGAAAAGCTGAAAGGGTTTGTGTCGCTTCTCTGCGATGAGTCATATCAATGGTGGCTCACGGTGCGGGATGGTGCTACAGCTGAGGAACTCACGTGGGAGTATGCTAAAGCAGCATACCAGAAGAAGTATGTTGGTACTCATTATATTGATGCCCGAGAAAGGCTTTTTAGGGTGGTTCAAGGAACAAGTCCAGAGGTAGTCTGTTGAATTCTTAAGGTTGAGCCATTATGCTCGAGGCATAGTGTCTACTGAACATGAGCGGTGTGTTCGATTTGAAGACGGATTAAGAGATGACCTGAGGTTATTGATAGCCCCGCAACAGGAGCAGGAGTTTGCTGTGTTGGTGGAAAAGGCTAAAGTGGCCGAGGGTGTCAAGGAGTCCGTGAGGCAGAACTCCGATCGAGAATAGGCAGAAGAGAGGAATTGGATCATCAAAGCCATCTAGAAATGAACAAAAGAGGCATAGAGTTGATGGGCATGAGGTTAGCAGGTGCTACTCACGGAGGCGATACCACCTTGTGATCGGTGTGGGAAGAAGCATTTAGGAGAGTGTTGGAAAAAAACGAGAGGATGTTTTAAGTGTGGGTCCAAGGACCACATGATTAAGGATTGTCCCATGAGAACCGAAGGGGGTCGACCAATAAATCAAAGTCCTAACCAGGCGAGAAGAGGAGGACAGTAGCCTCAGCGGGTTGTGGTTTGAATAACAGAGAAAATGGTGCTAGAAGAGGATGAGGAGCACCAGGTCGAGGTGTTGGTAATATAGAGGCAAGACAATCAGGTTTAGTTTATGCGGTTCATCGGAGGGAGGATGGAGACGCACCGGACGTCATAACCTGTACTTTCCTTATTTTTGGCAAACCTTATGTTGCTTTGATTGATGTGGGCTCGACCCATTCTTATGTTGCATGTAGAATAGTTGAAACTCTAGAAATAGCCTCTGAACTTTCTAGTAGGGAAATGATTGTAGTAAGCCCACTAGGTCAAACGATAGTGGTAAATAAGATGTTTCGAAAAGTACCTTTGGAACTTCAAGGAGCGGTATTTCTTGTCGACTTAATGGAATTACCCTTGAGAATTTGATCTGATACTTGGCATGGATTGGCTAGTAGAGCATAGGGCTGTATTGGATTGTGCGACCAAACGAATGGAGTTAAAGACTCCAGGGGATGAAGTGATAGTTATGATAGGAGAAAGACAAAACTACTTGTCTAACGTAGTTTCGGCTTTAAAGGCTGATAAGATGGTTCGGAAGGGGTGTAAGGTGTTTATGGCCTTCATTAGTGCTTTGGATACAAACGAAGGGGGAGTTAGTGAGGTTAGAACCGTAAGGGAGTTTGTGGATGTTTTTCCGGAGGAGTTACCAGGAATACCCCCGGACAGGGAGGTGGAGTTTGGAATCGACTTGCTGTCGGGTACAACTCTTGTATCCATTGCCCTATACAGAATGGCACCAAAGGAGTTGGTGGAGTTCAAGGCTCAGATCCAGGAATTGCTTGACCGTGGGTTCATTTGACCCAGTGTGTCTCCATGGGAAGCACCGGTCTTATTTGTGAAGAAGAAGGACGGAACTATGCGTATGTGCATAGATTATCATCAGTTGAATAAGCTAACCATCAAGAACAAGTATCCGTTGCCAAGGATAGAAGAACTTGTTCAATCAGCTTAAAGGGGCCGCAGTATTCTCAAAGATCAATCTAAGGTCTGGATATCATCAGCTTAAGGTGAAGGAGGCTGATATCCATAAGATGGCTTTTCGAACAAGGTACGGGCATTATGAGTTCTTGGTAATGCCGTTCGGATTGACAAATGCCCCAGCCGTGTTTATGGACATGATGAATCGGTCTTCCAACCCTATTTAGACCGGTTCGTTGTTATGTTTATAGACGATATCTTGATACACTCAACATCTGAGGAAGAACATGATGAGCACCTCCGAGTTGTGTTGCAAGTGTTAAGGGAGAAGAAGCTTTACGCCAAATTTAGCAAGTGTGAATTTTGGCTTAAGGAGGTTACATTTTTAGGACATGTGGTATCTGCTGAAGGAATAAGGTGGATCCTTGGAAGATTGAGGTAGTTTTGGATTGGAAACCACCTAAGTCGGTGATGGAAGTTTGAAGTTTCTTAGGATTGGCAGGCTATTATAGATGGTTTGTGGAAGGGTTCTCGTCAATAGCCGCGCCTCTGACAAAGTTGTTAAGGAAGGAAGTGCCTTTCATATGGATAGATAAGCAACAAGAGAGCTTTGAAAAGCTTAAGAAGGTCTTGACTGAAGCTCCGATTTTGATTCAGCCCGAGGCAGGAAAAGATTTTGTAGTGTATTGTAATGCTTCCCATACAGGATTGGGAGGTGTCCTTATGTAAGATGGAAAAGTAGTAGCTTACGCGTCTCGACAGCTAAGGCCACACGAGGTTAACTACCCGACGCACGACTTAGAATTGGTGGCAGTGGTCTTTGCCCTTAAGGTGTGGAGGCATTATCTTTATGGAGCAAAGTCGGTGATCTACACAGACCACAAAAGCCTTAAGTATCTACTGACTCAAAAGGAGTTGAATCTAAGACAGCGAAGGTGGGTGGAACTATTGAAGGACTATGATTGCTCCATAAAATATCACCCGGGCAAGGTAAATGTAGTGGCGGATGCCCTAAGTTGGAAGGTAGTGTCAGATCTGAAGGCAATGTTTGCACATCTGAGCTTGTATGATGATGGAAGTCCACTGGCAGAGTTGCAAGTTAAGCCAACGTGGTTGAATGAAGTGAAAGAGGGACAGTTGGTGGATGAGGATCTAAGTGTTAAGTTGAGACAAGCACAGAATGGAGAGTTGGAAGGTTATGGTGTTAATGACGAGGGAATATTGTGCTTCAAGGGTAAGGTCTGTATGCCGAAGGATGTGGAACTTAGGCAAAGAATTCTTCGGGAATCGCATAATAGCCCTTATTCTATGCATCCCGGAGGTAGTAAAATGTACAGAGACCTAAGGGAACAGTTTTGATGGCCAGGTCTTAAGCGGGAAGTGACCGAATATGTTGGCAAATGCTTAATGTGTCAGCAAGTTAAGGCTGAACACCAAGTTCCATCAGGATTGCTTCAGCCAATACAGATTCCCCAATGGAAGAGGGAGAGAATTACCATGGACTTTGTTAGTGGGCTTCCCCTTACGCCTACTAAGAAGGACTCAATATGGGTGATAGTGGATCGGCTGACAAAGTCCGCGCATTTTATTCTAGTGCGGGTTGACTACTCCCTACAAAAGTTAGCAAGATTGTATGTAGTGGAGATTGTAAGGTTGCACGGAGTACCGATGTCAATTATCTCGGATAGGGATCTGAGGTTCACGTCTCGATTTTGGAAAGCACTACATCAGGCTTTAGGCACCAAACTGAATTTTAGCACGGCTTTTCACCCACAGTCGGACGGGCAGTCTGAACGAGTGATTCAAGTGTTAGAGGATATGTTAAGAGGCTGTGTGATAGACTTCAGAGGAAGTTGGGAAGAATATTTGCCTCTAGCAGAATTTGCTTACAACAACAGCTATTAGGCTAGTATACAGATGGCACCATACGAGGCGTTGTATGGACGGAAGTGCCGCACTCCTACGTGTTGGACGGAGTTGGGAGAACGTCAAATTTTAGTCCTAGAGTTAGTAGTGGAATCGGAGGAGAAGGTTAGTATAATTTGAGCTCGATTGAAGGAAGCATCCGATAGACAAAAGTCGTAGCAGATCTCAAACGGAAGGAGATTGAATTTGATGTGGGAGATCAAGTGTTCATTAAAGTATCGCCTTGGAAGAAGGTGATAAGATTTGGTCGAAAAGGGAAGCTAAGTCCAAGGTTCATAGGACCCTATCGGGTATTGAAGCGAATCAGACCAGTGGCATACCAATTAGAGTTGCCTCCTAAATTAAAGCAGATGCACGACGTATTCCATGTTTCCATGCTACGTCGATACCGATCGGATCCATCTCACGTAGTTTCGGTTGAATAGGTGGAGCTAAGGCTAGACCTGTCCTACGAGGAAGTGCCAATTCAGATTCTGGAATGAGATGTGAAAGTACTACGAAGGAAATCGGTCCCTTTGGTTAAGGAGTTGTGGCAAAATCATGGATCGGAGGAAGCTTTGTGGGAGCCGAAAGAAGCAATACGACAACAATACCCCCACCTATTCTAGCCAGGTAATTTTGAGGATGAAATTATTTTAAAGGGGTAGAACTGTAATATCTCGGATTAGGGCTTATGAACTATTGCTAAATTATATGAAATAACATGCTTGAGTATGTTGTGAATGTGTATTGTGAAATTTGTGAACCTTAGTGAGTAGGTGAATGCTTTAGAAATTATTTAATTCTAAGTCGAAAAGAGGGAGTTAAGCCTGATAGGCCTTAAGAAAATAAATAGAGGAAATAAACACACAAATGGGCTTGGAAAAGTGGCCCGGAGGCACCACTTAAGGCCTCTGGAATAGCGCCACCAATGAGGGTAAATGGGCCAAGGTTAAGTGCATGGGAAGCTAAATGGAAGTTTTATTTTGGCAACAAGGAAGCGATGAGTGGACGGCAAAAGGAGACTATGGGAGGAGTTTGAGATGAAGTCTAGTTCTCTTAGAAATTTTGGCTAAGATAGGAAAAGGGTAAGGAAGAGTGAATTAAGGGATTTGATAGTGAGAGGAAAAGGTGGCCGGCCAAGGGACTCTAGGTTTAGTAATTTTGGCAAGAGGAGGAAAAGTAAGGCTATTATTCTTTTCTCCTTTGAAGTCTCTACCGAATTCTCTAGTCATTCTTCTCCTTCTCTCTTTATTTTGTCAAAAGCCAAAAACACAAGTAACCATTGCCGATTTCTTCACCTTTCTCTTCTTCTTTTTGCAAACTTTTCAAAAGCTGAAAACTCAAGCAAAGTCTAGCCAAATCCATAACCCCTTGCTACCCCTTTTCTAAAGCTGAATATACAAGGTATCCCTAGCCGATTCTCCATTAAGCCACAAAGCCGAATATCCTTGTGGTGACAAAGATAGGTGCTGTCGATTTCTTCAGTAGAGGTGAGATCAAGTTTGATTTCTATTCTTTTCTTTTAGGACTTGTCGAAATTTAAAGACTAATTCCTATTACTATTCTTTGACCGAAATCTTAAGGAGAGATTTCGGGATCTCTACTAGTGTCGACTATAAGAAGGGAGCATTCGGGATATCAGACCTAAGGTAAGTAAGGTGTAAGTTTAGGCCAAAGGCCATTTATTTGAATGTTAGAATTGGATCTAACATATACTTTTAAGGGTCTCGACATCATCAAGAGAAAATAGCAATTTTGGGATTTCAATATCCGAGGTAAACTATAAGGTAAGATTCGGCCAAGGCCATGTGTGGTGTTATAGATCTATTTCTTAATTATTCAAAAGCTGGAAACTAACCCTTTAAGTGATCTAATGTTAGCCGAATACAAGGTAGAAGGATTTCAACGTTTCGGAATTTGATTAGTAGTGAAATCGGCACCAAGGTAAGAATTTGATTACAACAATCCTATTAGGATTTGGTTTTATAGCCGAATGGCTTTTTACTAATAAGATTGGGGTTGGTGAATATAGGCAGTAAAGATCTAAAGCAGTAGATGGGATTTTCGGGATTTGGAGTGAATTTGCTAAGTATATCAGGTGTGTACCCCACACTAAATCTTAATAGATTTACGGCTTTAATTTATTATATGTGCTAATATAAAAGTGTAATATTATGGTTAAGGTACCATGTAATGGTACAAAGTACTCAGATACGTTTTCCTACTCCTACTTGGAATATAACACGATTATTATGGCACATAAGTGCAACTATAAGAATGTGAATAAAGCATAAGGCATGATATTTGCATGTTTTGTATGACATGGGCATATGGGTGATATGTGAAGGGGAAGTGAATTGGTGGTTTTATACCTCAATATAAGAATGTGGTGACTTATGTCACAATATAAGAATGCGGTGACTTTTGTCACAATATAAGAATGTGGTGACTTATGTCACGAATTTATATATGGTGGCTATGCTGCGAAATTATAAAGGCGATGAGCACATCATTGCAATGATCGCTTCGCCGATGGTGTGTAGCGGATGGAGGGTTGACTTAGTAGTATCCACGGTGTGATGGTTGGTGCGGGTGATGTGTAGCGGATGGCATTTAGGTTTGGGTTCGGGATTGCATCGTTTTATTTAAATGTTATGTGAATATGTATGATTTGACATGCCATATCTATTGAGACTTAGTGTTGATTGTACACATTGAGTCTGTTTGACTCACCCCATTGTGGGAATGTTTTTCAGGTGATGATCAGTGATGGACCTAGTCGGCGGGGAGCTCGGGGTGACCATGCTCAAAGACGAACTTAATGAGTTGGATATTTTATTTTACTTAAGTACTTTAAATTTTATTTTGGAGATTTATTTTGATGTAACAAGATTATAGTATGAACTGATTTTGCATGCACTTAAAATATTTTGTTATGGCATGATATTTTTCAAATTAAAGTTAATTCCTCCTAAATGTAAATAACAAATTGTTTTCAACTCCTAATCGGCACGGGTTTGAAAATTCGAGACCAACCCAAATAAATTATTTTCAAAAACACGAAAAACTTTGGCAAAGTTTCAAACAAGATTCGAATGGTTTTTCTTAGAAGCATGCCAGATCCGGTCAGGGCTTGTGGGTCGGGTTTGGGGTGTTTCAAGTCCAGCACCCATCATGCCATTCTATTCATTTGCAGCTATCTCTTTCCCTGAATTTACCTTTTCGTCCTATTTTAATGACCGACAACTTTTTCTGTAGGTCATAAGTTTTGGTGATTGGCAAAGTCATATACTCACACAGATGTTTTACTCGATATTCAGCATTTGTGTTTTGAAAGAATTTTGAAAGTTGTGTATCACACTTCTTGTCTTGTTAGAGTATGCCTAAAGACCAATTATGAGATGATTGTAATAACATTCTTGATTTACCTCGTTTATTAATATAAGGAATTGTCATTATTATTCCAGTTTCTTTTCTGTGTATATAAATAAATTATTTTATAATAATGTCCTAAGAATAATATGATTTCTTAAAAGGTCCTTAGCCAAGTATTATTGTGGTTGGACAACAATATTGCATTAAAACTAACATGTAGTTGATTGATGACAAAATATTGTCATTGACATAGCGATGTCAAAATCAATACATGAGTATATGTTAGAGAATGACATATTGCATTGACTCGCTATGAGTATTTTTCTTGGATTATTATATAATAGTCACAACATTACTCATAGTGATAACTATGTATTCGATCCTTAGACTTGAGATCATCATTGTCCCAACATAGTGAGTCGTATATTTTGATACAGTCGAATGTCTACTATAACAGGTTGTACTATAAAATTGATGTTGGGTATGCCACAATCTATGTAGTGGGATATGATTGATCAAGATAGGATTTGTCCCTCCTATATAATGGGAGAAATATCTTAGGCCCTTTGATGAAGTAAGACTAGAAATGCATGGCCATGCTCAAATAAGTTAATATGAGATATTACACTTATTTGTTTATTGTAGTCTACTTTGGGTACCAAGAAACATGAGATTGGACTTTGTAGATGTGAATATTCCATGACTTGTGTCCAATCGAGATATAAAGGATAAAATGATATAATACATGAAAATTTATCACAAAAAGGTTATGTTGAACCACGACTTCTAGTAACTTGGGTAGCGATGATACATTGCTAGATGCCACTCATTACTTGTAACATTAGAAGCGTTCTAATAATACTACCAATGTTACAAGAGCCGATAGGGTCACACCCTACAGTTAAAACAAACAGAATCTAAACACAGTTGGTATTAAATTTAATTGTCACAAGAATTATATTAACTATTGAATTAATTTAATTTTACGCTTAAATAATAAACACAATATATGTACAATTTTGTTATACAAGAATAGAGAACATAATTAAAATAAATGTATGAATTTTATTCATATAAAATAATAATTATGATCTATTTACCAAAATTATTTAAATAAAGTATTATAATAATTAATTTCAATCAAAAATAAAATATATATAGAAATTAATATCCTTTTGAAAGGATATTGCCTTTGTGATATTTTCATAAATATTCTAGCACCAAAAAGGGGATTCCCTTTTTTTTAGGGAATATTAAATAAAAGGAAATGATAAAAGAAGACCCTAGGGTGCAGAAGAGTGTTAACCAACATTACAAAAAAAAAAAAAGAAATAGGTCTAGTAGTGGAAACACGAAAATATACACATTTTTCATACCCTTTTTAAACTCAAATTCATACAGTTTCGGTAAAATTATTGTCGAAAAATATATAAATATTATAAAATAATTATTTTGTACTTAAATTATTAACATAATGAATTTTAATTAATTTTATAATAAATTTTGGTTAATTTTGATTATTTTCGACAGATTTGCACAAATGGCAAAAATTGGCTCCGCAGACACTGCTAGAAGCGCAAAACCGAAAAGCGATTTTTCAGGCATCGAGACAAATGAATTTTTCAGCTAAAGACAGTACAAAACATGTGTATTAATTCATAATATAATTAATTTTAATTTATATCCAATTTAATTTGAATTAAATAAATTATTATTAATTAATTATGAAAAAGTGGTCCAGTTGAGCCAATCCGAGTGAACTGAACCGACCAAGAAGTGGACAGCCCAAAACCATCCATATTCTGACCCAAATCAGCTTATTGGCTGATTATTTAGCTTGAAAAGAGGCCTTTGAAGACTTGTTCAAGTTGCAAACAAACCCCTCCATAATTGGTGATTTTATAGATTTGCCCCAAGCCTAAATTACCAAAGTTGAAACTATCAACCTTGCCACAAGTGTGGCCGGCCAAGGGAGGGCTCTTTAGCTGATAATTTTAGCTATTTTTAGCAGCCCTCTTCAGCTATAAAAACACCCTTAGGCTGGTTATTTGAAAGACATCTCAAGCATTCACATCTTTTCTCTTTTCTCTCCATTTTCTCTTTTTTTCCATTCCAAATTCCCTTGCTCTCTTGCCGATTTCTCCTCTTGGAAAAGGGGAATTCATCAGCCATTTGGAGCTGCAATTAAGTGCTCATAGCAGCCTTGGTTGATGATGACAACGGAGAAGGAAGAATAGAGCAAACTAGTCAAGCCATGGAAAAACACCAGATTTGATTCTTGTTCCTTGTCTCTTTAATTTTTGTTGTTGTTATGATGAATATATCTATGGATATTAATGTTGTTGGAATGGTTAATTTAATCAATTTAGCTTTAATTTAATTCGTGTTAGGTTGATTTCATTTCGTTTTCTAAAATTGTGTTTATGTTGTTATAGGCCTCAGTAAGATGCTTGATTAAGTGAAATCATGAATAAGTTATTCTTGCATTACAATTGTGAGGTAGCTAATGAATTAATTATTTAAACGGATTGAAATTGCAATTAACTGACACAGTACTTAATCAGTGCATGTTTAATCATCTAAGGTAGCTGAGGGTTAAATTAGCAACGATATCTGACGATACATTTGCCTTGCATAACTTGCAAGATTATTGTGATTAAACTGTTTCAAGGTTGGGATACCTTGTTACCTCACGTAGTCTTTTATGTGCTTATTAGATTTAATTAATCGTTTGAATTGACAAAGGGATATGTACAAGAGATTATTTCGATTTAATAAGTATGTATGTGCAATAACATATTTGCCTATTAAGATTTGTTTAATCGGTTGAATTGACATGGGGATATAGTCAAGAGATGAATGGATTTTGGTAGGTGAGTATGTTCATAAGTTAGTAGATTACCGAGTTGCTATGAATTTATTCGTAACAATATAACCATGAGTTTAATAATTCTAAGTTGAGAAATGTAATTAGTCTAACACAATTATGTCATCTTGATTAAAATCGTATTTTGAAGTCGTGCATTTGAGATTTATTTATTTAGTTTACTTAGTTTAAAATCTTAGCTTTTAATCACCCACTTGAAGCAAAATATTTTTCTTCACCAAAGTATTTAAAATAGCATTCATAAATAATTCTTTTCACAGTCCCTGTGGGTATGATAACTCGACATTTACTTGTCACTTTATTACTTGTTGTGGTTGTGTACACTTGCACATTTCAATCGTTCCAAGTTTTTGACGCCATTGTCGGGGACTGTTTTAAAAGACATTATTGTGAAATTGTTAATTTTACATTTTGGTCTTGAAACACCCCAAACTCGGCCCACGAGCCTTGACCGGATCTGGTATGTTCCCCGGTGTAAACCGTTTCAAATTCTTTTGTTACTTAGGAAAAACTTGTGTGTTTTGAAAGAAAGATTGTTTTGGGTTGGGCTTGAGTTGAAAACAAGTTTATTTCATTATTAAAAATCCTTTACTTTAGGTGACAAAACGTTTAGGCTTTGTTTTAAAATGAATTTACTTAAACTTCACTTGATAAAAATTCGTACATAGTAAATAAAAGTAAAATAAAGTAATCCAACTATGGCCTTATTACATCAATTAAATCCCAAAATTAAAACCAAAGTGCATAATAAAATAGAGATCCAAATTAAATAAATTCCTTGCTGAGCATGGCCATCCCTAAGCTCCTGCCGGCCCGGTCCATTATTGATCGTCACCTGGAAGAAAAAGTTCCCACAACGGGGTGAGTCAACAGACTCAATGTGTAACCACAACACTAAGTTATAACAAATTCAGACATTTCAGAGCATGCACATTCTTATAACATTAAAATGATGCAACCCAAACCCAAACCTAGATAGCCATCCGCTACATGTCCCCCGTACCAACCTGCACATCGTGGGGACTACTAAGTCAACCCTCCATCCGCTACACACCATCGAAGGCGTCATTGCGGTCGGCGTGCTCATCGCCTCTTATAAAATTCGTGGTCTTAGGTCACCACATTCGAGATATCGTGGTCTTAGGTCACCACATTCGGATATCGTGGTCTTAGGTCACCACATTCGATTATCGTGGTCTTAGGTCACAACATTCGGATATCGTGGTCTTATGTCACCACATTCACTTCCCTTTTCATATAACCCATATGCCCCATATCATATATATCATGCATTAACATGCCAAATTCTTATTTCACATTCTTATAATGTCATATGTGTGTAAATAATGATATTTAACATAATCCTAGTAGGAGTAGGAAACGTGCACGTGAGTACTTTGTACCATAACATGGTACCTTAGCCATATTAACATTCTTATACACATGCTTATTTTAAACATTGCCATAAAACTTATTAAGAAATAGTGTGGGGTACACACACCTGATTCGCTTTATCAAGTTCACTCCAAATCCCGAAAAGCTTGATCTAATGCCTTAGATCTTAAATCCCTACATTTGATCAATCACTTAATACTTAGTAAAGAGCCATTCGGCCATAAAACCAAATCCCAGTAGGATTAGTACACTTAAATCCTTACCTTGCTACCGATTGATGTCTAATCAAATGTCGAAAACTTTGTATCCTTCTTTCTTGAAATCGGCAATCACTAGATTACTTGAATAGATTAGTTTTGGCTTTTAAATATTAATGAAACACATCTATTTACTCAACATGGCCTTGGCCGAATGCTATAGATACTTACCTTGTGGATTTTAAATCCCGAAACTCACCGAATAACTAGGGAACACGCGGCCTATGGTGTACCTTCGGGAAAAGAATTTCTCCTTCCTTGTAGTCGACACTTAGTAAATCCCAAAAGATCTCTTCAAAGTTTCGGCAACAAGATATTAATGGGGTTAGTCCTAGATTTCGGCAAATCTTAAAAGAAAAAGGATGAAACTGAACGAGATCTTACCCTTACTTTAGAGATCGACAATCCTTGCTTGAACCTTTAGCAATATTAGGCTATATAGGCTAGAAGGGTCTTGATTTCGGCTTTTGATTGGTATAAAGAAATCGGCTAATGATGGTATCTTGAGGAGTTTATGGATTCAATCTTAATGGAGATCACAAAAGCTATGAAGAATTCGGCTAGGCTTACTTTAGTTTTCGGCTTTGGCTAACAAAAGAAGAAGAAGAGATGCTCAAAGAAATTCGGCGAGAGAGAAGAGTTGAAAGAAGATATGATGAATGGCTCTCTTTTCCTCTAGTAGCGAAATTACTAACTTAAAATCCTTTACTTGGCCATCAATCCTATTTTGATAACTTTATCACTTTAATTATCACCCATTCAATTTAATAAAACTTAATCCAATATTTATCTCTTTTCTCTTAATAATAATAATAATAATAATAATAGTCCATCATTATCTATCTATTTAGCCAAATTTTAAAGAGAATTAAACTCTTCCCCTAGAGCCTTGGTGCCGTCCAACTCCCTTGCTCCTTGCAGCAAAATAAAACTCTTTTATTTGCTTCCCACGTGACTCGAACCTAGGCTCCTTCCCCCTTGATTGTGGTGTCACTTACTGGGCTTTAAGTGGTGCCTCCTAGCCACTTCTCCAAGCCCGTTCTTGTGTCAAATTTCTTCTATTAATTTTCTTAAGACCACCTTGCCTTAGTTTCCTCTTTTAAACTTAACATTTCTAAAACATTTCCTTACATTTCCAGGATATTTCCTTACATTTCCAGGACAAGACATTTCCTTACATTTCCGGGACATTTCCTTACATTTCCAAGTTTCCAAAATGTTCACTTTCCTCTTTTTGAAACTTAACATTTCTAAATCATTTCTTACATTTCCAAGTTTCCAAAAAATGTTCATAATACATTCACAACACATAAGGCATGCCATTTCGTATAATTAAATCAAAAATGCATAGGACCATTTTCAGGATGTTACAGTTCTACCCCCTTAAAAATAATTTCGTCCTCGAAATTACCTACTAACGAATAGTCGTACATCTTAACTCACCACACTACGCTACTGCTGTGCACTCTGATCTTACAGATCTATCATACCTTCTAGGCACATTCTCTAAGTTCACAATCAAGGTTCCATACACTCCACTAGCAACATAAGAATGAACTGACCTTATAGCAGACAAAGCATTGAAAGATATTCCAGAAATAAGAACTTACCTGTTGCCACCTCGGCACATCACTATCCTCGTGATGGTATTGCATAAACCAACCTTGGCGCCTTATGCGTACGCACCTTCAAATCTCGCTTGGTGCTCCACGACCTCGGCGGAACCATTTCCTCCATGGTTGGGACCACGACCCCTTGTAGCTTGTCGACCACCTCTGTCCATTTGCTCATAACCTTGGCCTCTTGTCAGAGCTTTATTCGGATCCTAAGGACAGTCTTTAATCATATGGTCCTTTGACCCACACTTAAAGCATCCTCCTGTCTTTTTCCAACATTCCCCTAAGTGCTTCTTCCCACACTGATCACAAGTACGACATCGCCTCCTGCGAAGACTTTTTGTCGACCTCACGGTCCATCAACTCTAGGCCTCTTATTCTCGGATGATCCAGACGATCCAAAACCTCCTTTTGGCCTGTTCCGATCAAAGTGTTACCTTACACAGTCCTTAATCCCTTCCGCTATCTTAGCTTTTTCTACCAAAGCAGAAAACTCCCGCTCTTGATGTGGAGCGACTAATAACCTCAGGTCATCCCTTAGTCCGTCCTCAAATCGGACACAGCGCTCATGCTCCGTAGCCACTACTCCTCGAGCATACTGGCTCAGCCTCAAAAATTCAGCTTCGTACTCTGCTACAGACTTGTTCCCTTGAACCAGTCCTAGAAAAGCCTTCCTCTGCTCATCGATATAACGTGTGCCGACATACTTCTTCTGATATGCCGCCTTAACATATTCCCAGGTTAGATCCTCAGCTATGGCACCATCCTAAACTGTGAACCACCATTGATACACTTTATCACGTAGCAGTGCCACCATCCCTTTCAACTTCTCCTCAAGGGTCAGATCGAGCTCATCCATAATGCACTCGGTCGCTTCCAACCAATATTCAGCTGTACTGGGTGCCACACCAGATACTCCACGGAACACTTTAGCTCCTTTAGCGCAGAGTCACTCAGGTACAAACTTCTAAGCTCCCATATTTCCTCCAGCACGAGCCATCATTTCCAGAACTCGCGGCACAGCCTGCGATACAGCATCATCCCCGTCTGAGCTTGCTACTCAACACCAACAACTGGGGGTGGTGGTGGCGGTGGTACCTCATTGTCCGATCCTTGACCCAATCTAACGGGTTTCAACATAGTCATTCTACCTCGACCGCGTCCTCGTACATTGTGACCACGTCCCCTAGAGCTCATTTCTACAACTGTGCTTTAATCTGGTGGACTTCGGGTCGGAGACTTAGTGGGCCATGCCAGAAAAACCTGCTTAATTCACAAAATTCTTTTTGGGCTCAACTTTGAAAACGTTTTGGGCCTTAAACCCAAGGCCGAGAGTTTAAAACTAGGCTCTAATACCATATTGAAACACCCCAAACTCGGCCCACGAGCCTTGATCGGATCTGGTATGTTTTTCAGTGTAAACCGTTTCAAATTCTTTTGTTACCTTGGAAAACATGTGTGTTTTGAAAGAAAGATTATTTTGGGTTGGGCTTGAGTTGAAAACAAGTTTATTTCATTATTAAAAATCCTTTACTTTAGGTGACAAAACGTTTAGGCTTTGTTTTAAAATAAATTTACTTAAACTTCACTTGATAAAAATTCGTACATAGTAAATAAAAGTAAAATAAAGTAATCCAACTATGGCCTTATTACATCAATTAAATCCCAAAATTAATACCAAAGTGCATAATAAAATAAAGATCCAAATTAAATAAATTCCTTGCTGAGCATGGCCATCCCTAAGCTCCTGCCAGCCCAGTCCATCACTGATCGTCACCTGAAAGAAAATGTTCCCACAACGGGGTGAGTCAACAGACTCAATGTGTAACCACAACAATAAGTCATAAACCACAACAATAAGTCATAACAAATTCAGACATTTCAGAGCATGCACATTCTTATAACATTAAAATGATGCAACCCAAACCCAAACCTAGATAGCCATCCGCTACATGTCCCCCGTACCAACCTGCACACCGTGGGGACTACTAATTCAACCCTCTATCCGCTACACACCATCGAAGCGTCATTGCGGTCGACGTGCTCATCGCCTCTTATAAAATTCATGGTCTTAGGTCACCACATTCAGATATCGTGGTCTTAGGTCACCACATTTAGATATCGTGGTCTTAGGTCACCACATTCAGTTATCGTGGTCTTAGGTCACCACATTCAGATATCGTGGTCTTAGGTCACTACATTCACTTCCCTTTTCATATAACCCATATTCCCAATATCATACATATCATGCATTAACATGCCAAATTCTTATTTCACATTCTTATAATGTCATGTGTGTGTCGTAATAGATATTTAACATAGTCCTAGTAGGAGTAGGAAACGTACCTGAGTACTTTGTACCATAACATGGTACCTTAGCCATATTCACATTCTTATACACATACTTATTTTAAACATTGCCATAAAACTTATTAAGAAATAGTGTGGGGTACACACACCTGATTCGCTTTAGCAAGTTCACTCTAAATCCCGAAAAGCTTGATCTAATGCCTTAGATATTAAATCTCTACATTTGATCAATCACTTAATACCTAGTAAAGAGCCATTCGCCATAAAACCAAATCCCAGAGGATTAGTACACTTAAATCCTTACCTTCTCACCGATTGATGTCTAATCAAATGTCGAAAACTTTGTATCCTTCTTTCTTGAAATCGGCAATCACTAGATTACTTAAATAGATTAGTTTTGGCTTTTAAATATTAATGAAACACATCTATTTACTCAACATGGCCTTGGTCGAATGCTATAGATACTTACCTTGTGGATTTTAAATCCCAAAACTCACCGAATAACTAGGGAACACGCGGCCTATGGTGTACCTTCGGGAAAAGAATTTCTCCTTCCTTGTAGTCGACACTTAGTAAATCTCGAAAGATCTCTTCAAAGTTTCAGACACAAGATATTAATGGGGTTAGTCCTAGATTTCGGCAAATCTTAAAAGAAAAAGGATGAAACTGAATAAGATCTTACCCTTACTTTAGAGATCGACAATCCTTGCTTGAACCTTTAGCAATATTCGGCTATGTAGGCTAGAAGGGTCTTGATTTTGGCTTTTGATTGGTATAAAGAAATCGACTAATGATGGTATCTTGAGGAGTTTATGGATTCGATTTTAATGGAGATCACAAAAGCTATGAAGAATTGACTAGGCTTACTTTAGTTTTCGCTTTGGCTAACAAAAGAAGAAGAAGAGATGCTCTAGGAAATTCGGAGAGAAGAGTTGAAAGAAGATATGATGAATGGCTCTCTTTTCCTCTAGTAGCCAAAATTACTAACTTAATCCTTTACTTGGCCATCACTCCTATTTTGATAACTTTATCACTTTAATTATCACCCATTCAATTTAATAAAACTTAATCCAATATTTATCTCTTTTCTCTTAATAATAAAAATAATAATAATAATAGTCCATCATTATCTATCTATTTAGCCGAATTTTAAAGAGAATTAAACTCTTTCCCTAGTGCCTTGGTGCCGTCCAACTCCCTTGCTCCTTGCAAAAAAATAAAACTCTTTTATTTACTTCCCATGTGACTCGAACCTAGGCTCCTTCCCCTTGATTGTGGCGTCACTTCTTCGGGCTTTAAGTGGTGCCTCCTAGCCACTTCTCCAAGCCCGTTCTTGTGTCAAATTTCTTCTATTAATTTTCTTAAGACCACCTTGCCTTAGTTTCCTCTTTTAAACTTAACATTTATAAAACATTTCCTTACATTTCCAGGACATTTCCTTACATTTCCAGGACAAGACATTTCCTTACATTTTCGGGACATTTCCTTACATTTCCAAGTTCCCAAAATGTTCACTTTCCGCTTTTTGAAACTTAACATTTCTAAATCATTTCTTACATTTCCAAGTTTCCAAAAAATGTTCATAATACATTCATAACACATAAGATATGCCATTTCGTATAATTAAATCAAAAATGCATAGGCCTATTTTCAGGATGTTACAGGTCTACTTTTTTTTTGTTAAATTTTAATTTGTAACACCCGAAACCTGTCCTAGACATTACGATCGGATTGACGTGTCACATCGAAGTGTTGATTTGATAACCGGTCATGTCAAAGAAAAGTCACGACTAACGTCTTAAATCTTTTTTAAAACTAATTGTTATTGAAAACGTTGGGGTTGTAAAACCAAAACTTGTTAATCTCTTATTGGTCATATCCTTTATTACAAGTTTATTAAATAGGATTGAATATCATAGAAGCTTTTCTAATTGAAAACTTTAGAATTTGAAAAAGCGTGATTTTCTTTGAAATCAGTTATTATTTTTAAAAACCCGTGTTTCCTAATCTAACAGGTTAACGTAAAAAGTTAAAACCAAATAAAAGTTAAAAATCTCAAATGGCCTTATTACATAAATATTTCCCCAAAGTAAATAGCTTAAAGGAAACTATGTATAAATCGAAAAACTTGTAAACATGTGGCCACCGTCGAGTTCCCCGTAGCTCCAAATCCTCTAAGGCTGGAGATTACATGTACAGTTAAAAGAAAAGGGTGAGTTACAAGAACTCAGTGTGTAATCCTCTATCACACAGTAATAGTCTGGGCCTGAGCCTTATTCAGTAATAGTAAAGTCTGGGCTTTAGCTCTATACAATTACAGAGTGGGTCTAAGCCTAACGTAAATAACAGTGTAGTCAGTGATGTAACCCAACCCAATCCAGCCAAAACACCACCCGTACCAACCAACACACCATGTGGGGACTAAGTCGACCCACCCAGCCATCACACCAATATCGTAGCATTGCTGCTAATAGTAATGTAGCAAAGCTGCTAATAACAGTAAACGTGGCCAAGCCACTAAAATCAGAACACGTGGCAAAGCCACTAAAACAGTAAAAATGTGGCAGGGCCACCAGTATAGTACTTCCTCCAAATCTGAATCCCAACCCCAATGCAGAATGTCGTGTCATAGATAATACGTGTATGCAGTATGTCATAATCATAATCAGTCATATAAATATCATACATCACTTAAACTACCACTAGGGGTATAATAGTAATTTTATCAGTTAAGGGTTAAACGGTAATTTCACCCCTCAGGGGTATTTCTATAATTTTATCCTCCGAGGGTATTTTGATAATTTTACCCTTCGAGGGTAATTCAGTAATTTTACCCTACGAGGGTATTTCAGTAATTTTATTAATTAAGGTTATTTAAGTCATTTTATGACCTTTTTGAAGGCTTATAGTCGCCACAAGCGACACAGTTAAATCGTGTAATCAAAATAGTGAAAATGGGCCCTAAGCCCTATACTCGGCCCAAATAGGCCCACACATCGTGTAGCCCGTTTGGCCCAAATTATCACAGGTATGCGATTTACGAAGCTCAAAATAGTTTTGCTACTTTTCGTAAATTTTAGCCGTGTGGGGGCCATGAGCCTATTAAATACACTACGGCCCATTTCTACCAAATGCACGTAAACACGCTCTGTCCTCTAGCTTTATTGCCCACGCCAGTGGGCTCCGCTACTACACTAGCGCTCACATGCTCATGAGGCTCGAATACTGGAGTTTTAGCTTTTCGGCTTTTGCCAACTCATAAAAATTATAGTGTGATTACACACCTTAACTTCGGAATCACTTTCAGATCCGCGAGCACCCAACCTAAAACCATCAAAATCTGATGTTAGTCTTTAATTGTTAGAGTAATGCCCTTTTAATAGCACTTAATCCGAAGTATCTCTCTTACCTTACTTGACGATAGACTTTAATCTCTTAAGGCCACAGATCAGGATTGATCACACGCCTACACCGAATATCTGTGGAAAATCAGTTCCTATTAATCAAAACAGTGACCCAATGTGTGGCCCAAATCCACAATTGCTACTTACCAATTGCTGGGATATTCGCCTAATCTAAGAGTAGGGTATTGATCTTACCCTTAACGAGAGACAAAGTTTGAAGACTGAAAAACCTCTGCGCTTCACCACTCCTCAGGAAAACCTAAGCCCAACAAACACTACACCAAGAGGAAGGGATCAACATTCGCCATCAAAGAGCACGAAAGAAAGACAAATTCAATTTTTAGAAAAAAAAGGGGATAGGAGAGAACAATTTTAAACCAAAAAGGGAAAAATATAATCGCTTACCGATATTAGTAATACTTGCAGGACTACAATAGCGAGGGAAAGAGAATGGAGAATTCGGTCACCACAGAAATAATTAAGAGGAAAGGTTCGGCTCATAAGCTAATAGGAAATCGAAACAAAAAGAGAAGTGATGATATTCGGCATAGGGGAAAAAGGAAAAGAAGAAAAATAATGAATGAAGAGAAAGAGGGAGAGAAGCAGAGATTTGACCAACCAAGTACTTGTAGAAGAAGTGCTAAACCGAACAACAGAAGTGTATGAATGGCTAATAGTAAAGAGAAAAATGCACGAATGGTATATTGAAATTTTGGCACACCCAAAATAACAAGAAAAAAATGCCAAAATCCTACAGCAGAGAATAGCCTTTAGGAAACCCCCTAGCCGAATTCGCACAAAGAAGTCTCCTAATTCGGCTATAACACACCCACCTTTGAAAATGCTTGATTCTCTCCATGATTTATTGCTAAAATCCCTCTATGACCAATTCAAACCTCTCATCCATCAGACTTTCACTGCAACACAAACTTTGGCCATCCAAATTGCAAAATAAACACTCCCTTGCTTATCTTACGACTTGAACCTCAGACCTCTCTGTTACTCCACACGCCACTTGCCAATAGGCTATAAACTCCTCTTGTGTCATTAACCCAAAGCGTTATTATTAATAAAACCTAAGTGCCCGTGTCCAAGTTCATTTTAGGGGAAAATTTAAAATTTTGTAAAAGCCAAGACTTGAACCCTGGACTACTCAGACACTCCCAAATACTCCTAAATCACCCAACCAACACACCAAACATGCAATTGTGTCAGAATATAAAAATTAAAGACCCTATATTTTTGGGGCGTTACAATTCTAACCCCTAAAAAACTTTTGGCCTCAAAATTTACCTGGTCAGAATAGGTAAGGATATTGCCGTCGAATCGCCTCCTCAGGCCCCCACATGGCTTCCTCGGTACCGTGATTCTACCAAAGCACTTTAACCAGTGGGATCAATTTCCTCCTTATAACCTTAACCTCACAGTCCAAAATCTGCACTGGCTCCTCCTCAAAAGTCAGATCTGACTTAACCTTAATCTCTTCCACCGACACTATATGTGAGGGATCAGAGAAATATCGCCTTAGGATGGAGATGTGGAACACATCATGTATTCGATTTAACTCAGGAGGCAGCTCAAGTTGATAGGCGACCGTCTTACACGTTTTAATATCCGGTAAGGTTCGATGAATCTAGGGCTCAATTTGCCTTTCCGCCCGAATCTCAAAATCTTCTTACATGGTGAGACCTTCAAGAAGACATAATCCCCACAGAGTACTCTATCTCTTTACGCTTTAAATCAGCATATGACTTCTGCCTATCAGAAGCTTCCTTTAATCGATCTCGGATCAACATTACTTTTTCTTCAGTTTCAGAAACTAACTCGGCCCCAAAATTTATCGTTCACCAAGTTCTGTTCAACAGGTAGGGGTGCGACACCTACGATCGTATAACACTTCGTACGGTGCCATCTGAATATTGACTTGGTAGCTGTTGTTATATGTGACCTCTGCTAACAGCAAGTAGTCTTCCCAACTTCCTTTGAAATTAACTACACAACTTTTTAGCATGTCCTCCAATATCTGAATCACCCTCTCTGACTGACCATCTATCTTTGGGTGGAACGTAGTACTGAAATCCAATCTCGTACCCAATGCCTCGTGTAACTTCTTCCAGAATCGAGATGTGAATCTAGGATCTCTATCAGATATGATATAAACTGGTACACCATGCAGTCTTACAATCTCGGCCACATACAAATTGGCCAACTTCTGTAATGAATAATCAGTGCGGACCAGTATAAAATGGGCGGATTTAGTCAATCAGTCAACAATAAGCCATACCGAGTCCTTCTTAATATGCTTCAGGGGTAGCCCACTAACAAAGTCCATGGTTACCTTCTCCCACTGCCAGAGTGGAATCTTAACGGGTTGTAGTAATCCAGAAGGTAGTTGATGCTCAGCCTTAACTTGCTGGCATGTCAGACAGATACTCACGAAATTCGTAACCTCGAACTTCAGCCCTGGCCACCAATACAATTTACGTAGATCTCGATACAACTTGTTTCCACCAGTATACATGGCATAATGACTGCTATGTGCCTCCCGTAAGATAGACTGCCTCAAATCAGAATATTTGGTATACAAACTTTCCCATGAAAACATAGCACTCCCTCACTATTCAGCCCAAAATCTATAGTCTCGCGACTTTCAACCAATCAAAAACGAGGAACCAACGATTCATCCAACAAATGTTTCTCCTTAATCTGATCAGTCCAGGTTGGTCTCACTTGAAGTTCAACTAACAAGCTACCATAGTCGAACAGGCTGACATGAGTAAACATTTTTATCAAATCATATACAACCCTACGGCTCAGTGCATCAGCTGCTACGTTAGCTTTACTAAAATGGTACTCAATTGAGCAATCATAATCCTTAAGAAACTCTATCCATCTTCATTGCCTAAGGTACAACTCTTTCTGAGTAAGGAGATACTTGAGACTTTTATGATCCGTGTAAATAATCTCCTCTCACCGTATAAGTAATGCCACAAATCTTCAGTGCGAATACCACCGCAGCTAACTCCAAGTCGTGGGGTAATTTACCTCATGAGGCTTTAGTTGGCGAGACGCCTTACCCTCTTGCATCAATACATAACCCTGTCCTGTGTGCGATGCATCATTGTAGACAGTGAATTCCTTCCCAGATTCTGGCTGTATTAACATTGGGGCTTTAGTCAAAACTTTCATCAGTTTCTCAAAACTCTCTTGCTGCTTATCAGTCCAATTAAACGGCACCCCTTTACGTAATAACTTAGTCAGAGGTGCAGCAATTAGTGAAAACCCCTCCATAAAATGTCGATAATACCGAGCCAGACCCAGAAAGCTTTGAATTTTGAATCTCAGATATAGTCTTTGGTGGTTTCCAATCCAATACGGCTTCAATTTTTCGAGGATCAACCTTAATCCCCTCGGAAGACACCACGTGACCCAGAAATGTCACTTCTCGCAACCAGAATTCACACTTGCTGAACTTAGCGTATAACTGATTTTCCCTTTAAATTTACAAGACAATTTGAAGATGTGCATCATGATACCCCTCGGTTCTGGAATGCACTAGGATGTCGTCTATAAACAACACCAAGAACCAATCTAAATAGGGTTGGAATACTAAGTTCATCATATCAATGAAAGCAGTTGGTGCATTCGTTAACCCAAAAGGCATTACCAGAAACTCATAATGCCCATAACGAGTCCTGAACGTAGTCTTATACACATTCGCCTCCTTAGCCTTTAGCTGATGGTAGCCAGATCGAAGATCTATCTTGGAGAAAACTGAAGCTCCTCGCAGCTGGTCAAATAGATCATCTATCCTTGGTAAAAGGGTACTTGTTCTTAATCATCTATTTGTTAAGTTGACGATAGTTGATGCACATGCACATGGATCCATCCTTTTTTTACGAATAACACCGTGTCCCCATGGAGACACAATCGGTCGAATGAATCCTCGGTCCAATAGATCTTGAATTTGAGCCTTCAACTCCACCAACTTCTTCGGTGCCATCATATAAGGGGCGATGGACATCGGAGCTATTCCCGGTAGGAGCTCAATACTGAATTCGACCTCACGATTTGGAGGCAACGTTGAAAGCTCTTTGAGAAACACATCCAAAAATTCCTTAATAGTTCTGACATCTTCCACAGAAGGACATTTTGAATCAGGAATACTAACATATACTAAAAACATCTCGCAACCCTTGCGAACCAATTTTTTGGCCTTTAATGCTGATATTGCATTAGACAGGTAATCTCTTCGCCCCTATCACAACCAACTCCTCATCCTCAGAAGATTTTAACACCATACGCTTAGCAGCGATAATCCAAGTTCACACGGTGTTTCACTAATCAATCCATGCCTAATATAAGATTGAATTCGACAAACGGCAGTTCCATCAAATCCGCCAAAAAGACATCCCCTTGGACCTCTAGGGATACTTTTTTGAATAGCTTGTTCACCCTAACTGACTGTCCCAGTGGACTTAACACAGTCATCTCACTATCAATAATTTCAAACTGAGAACCCAACGTCCCAGACACAATGCATGCAACATACGAGTGTATAGACCCAATATCAATTAGAGTGGTGTATGGTACATTATAAATTAGGAACATACCAGTTATGACGTCAGGAGCATCGCCATTCTTTTGGCGCCGAGCAGCATAGACCAAAGTAGTATTACCAGTACTTCTGCTCGGTGCTCCACGACCTCATCCCACACCATTTCCTCCTCTGACCTGACCATGGCCCATCGGTAGCTGCTGGCCACCTCTTCGTGGCTGAACATGGCCCTGACCCGCGACTGGCATCTAAACAAGCCTCTGAGTATTATCCTTGACCTGATGATCCATGGACCCATATCTGAAGCACGCCTCGATTCGTTTCCAGCACTCACCCTGGTGAGCTCTTCCAAAATTTACGCACAACTGCGGTCTAACCATAGTAATAGGAACCGCTCGGACTGGCCCATCTAATCTAGGTTTCTTCTTAGGCCTACCAAAAGAACTTTAGGTCCCAAAATTCCTCTTATTTCTGCCCCTATCTTTTCTCTTGGTTCTGGCACTCTCAGCGCTTTGCATCCTCGATAATTTTTGCCTTCTCAACAAGGGCGACAAATTCTCACTCCCTCTATAGAGCTACCAGCACCCGTAACTCATCCCAGAGGCCATCCTCGAGTCGCACACAATATTCATACTCATTTGCGATAATGACTGATAATGACTTAACTGTAAGAATTCTGCCATATATATTGCCACTGTCTTATTCCCCTAGGTCAGACTCATAAATTCCTTCCTCCGGGCATCCACATAACTTGCCCCAACATATTTTCCTTGAAAGGCCATTTTGAAGAAATCCCACGTCACACGGTCGGCCCGTGTACCCTCTCTTAAAGTGAGCCACCACTGGTATGCCTCATCTCACAGTAAGGACATTGCTCCTTTTAGTTTTTCTTGCACAGTATAGTCGAGGTCATCTATTATCCACTCGGTAGCCTCTAACCAATACTCTACTACATTCGGGGTCACCTAGAAACACCCTTAAAGATTTTCGCCCATTAGATCGAAGTTGCTTAGAAATTGACCCTCGGCCCACTGATCCAGTACTCGCTCCAACAACCCTTTAAAGAACCCCTAACATTGCTTGAGACAGAGCATCATCCCCAGCCGCTTGGTCATGAGACCTCGTCTCGGTCACTGGTGAGGCTAGTGCCTCCTTAGCAGGCATATGGCCCGATGCTGAAGACCCAGCCCTAGCACCTCCTCGGCCTCTACTGCGGCCACGTGTACCCCTTCCACAACCTCTTGTGCTCATATCGATATAATGTATTTATCTGTTTTAAGAGTTTTATGAATCAGCTTATAATTTCAATAATTAGTAATGGCTATTTTATGATAAACAGTAATTATGGTTGTTTTCACAGATCGAGGCCTCACTACAGTTTTCAGTCTTTTATAGTCTCAGTTTATTCTAACTAAAGAGTTTCAGTACAATACTATTATCTATAGTAGTTTTCTCAGTATAACATTTAAATCTCTAAAAGTAAACACTGTTAGAGAACTTACAGATTTAGCGCTGGAGACTCTGTGTGCCACACTTTCAGTAACAACCTTTCTTTCCAAACCAAAAATTTAGACAATTTTAAGAAAATTTTTAAAAACCCATTCCACATCGAGTTTTGTAACTTGGCTCTGATACCACTAAATGTAACATCCCAAACTCGACCTAGACATTACGACTAGAACTGACGTGTCACATCGAAGTGTTGATTTGATAATCGGTCATGTCGAAGAAAAGTTGTGACTAAAGTCTTAAATCCTTTTTAAAACTAATTGTTATTGAAAATGTTGGGGTTGTAAAACCAAAACTTGTTAATCGCTTATTGGTCATATCCTTTATTACAAGTTTATTAAATAGGGTTAAATCAAAAAACCTGCAAACATGTGGCCACCGTCGAGTCCCCCGCAGCTTCAAATCCTCTAAAGCTGGGATTACCTGTACAGTAAAAAGAAAAAGGTGAGTTACATGAACTCAGTGTGTAATCTTCTATCATACAGTAATAGTTTGGGCCTGAGTCCTATTCAGTAACAATACAGTCTGGGCTTTAGCCCTATACAATTATAGAGTGGGTCTACGCCCAACGTAAATAACAGTGTATATCAGTGATGCAACCCAACCCAATCCAGCCAACACACCACCCGTACCAACCAACACACCATGTAGGGACTAAGTTGACCCACCCAGCCATCACACTAATATCGCAGCATAGTTGCTAATAGTAATGCAGCAAAGCTGCTAACAGTAACGCAACAAAGCTGCTAATAACAATAAACGTGGCCAAGCCACTAAAATTAGAACACATGGCAAAGCCACTAAAACAGTAAAAATGTGGTAGGGCCACCAGTACAGTATTTCTTCAAATTCAATCCTAACCCTAATACAGAATGTCGCGTCATAGATAATACATGTATGCAGTATGTTATAATCATAATCAGTCATATAAATATCAAATATCACTTAAATTATCACTAGGGGTATAATGGTTATTTCATCAGTTAGGGGTTAAACGGTAATTTCACTCCTTGGGGTTTTTGTAATTTTACATTTTAAGGGTATTTCGATAATTTTACCCTTCGAGGGTATTTTGATAATTTTACCCTCTAAGGGTATTTTAATAATTTTACCCTTGGAGGGTATTTTAGTAATTTTACCATCTGAGGGTATTTCGATAATTTTACCCTTCAAGGGTATTTCGATAATTTTACCCTTCAAGGGTATTTCGGTAATTTTACCTTCAAGGGTATTTTAGTAGTTTTATTTATTAAGGTTATTTCACATTTTATTTACCTTTACGAAGGCCTCATATTGCCTCAGCGACCTACATTAAAACCGTAATCAAAACAGTGAAAATGGGCCTTAAGCCCTAAACTCAGCCCAAATGGGCCCACACGCTCGTTTGACCCGTTTGGCCCAAATTTTATCACAGTTATGCAATTTACGAAGCCCAAAATAGTTTCTGCTACTTTTCGTAAATTTTAGTCGTGTGGGGCCTACACGGCCTATTTTGGCCCAAATGCACAGAAACACACGCGATGTCCTCTACAGTTTATCGCCCATGTTTGTGGGCTCAATTTACCACACGAGTGCTCGCACTTTTGTGATGCTCGAATGCCAAAGTTTCAGCTTTTCAGCTTTTGTTGACTCACAGAAATGATAGTGAATCACACACTTTAACTTCGAAATCGCTCCTAGATCCGCGAGCACCCAACCTAGAACCATCGAAATCCGATGTTAGTCTTTAATCGTTAGAATAACACCCTTTTAATAGCACTTAATCCGAAGTATCTCCCTTACCTTGGTTGATGATAGAGTTTAATCTCTTAAGCCCACAGATCAGGATTGACCACACGCCTACACCAAATATCTGTGGCAAATCAGTTCCTATTAATCAAAATAGTGACCCAATGTCTGCATAAATCAACAATTTCTACTTACCAATTGTCGGGATATTTGGCCTAATCTAAGAGTAGGGTATTGATCTTACCCTTAAAGAGAGATAGAGTTTGATGGCTGAAAAACCTCTGCGCTTCACCACTCCTTGGGAAAACCTAAACCCAACGATCACCACACCAAGAGGAAGGGATCACCATTCGGCCATCAAAGAGCACGAAAGAAAGACATATTCAGTTTTTAGAGAAAAGGAGGATAGGAGAGAATATTTTTAAACAAAAAGAGACGGATATAATCTCTTACCGATATCATGAATACTTGCAAGACTGCAACAACGAGTGAAAGAGAATGGAGAATTCGGTCACCACAGAACTAATTAAGAGGAAAGGTTCGGCTCATAAGCTAATAGGAAACCAAACAAAAA
>CP106730.1:94543923-94628630 GCA_025506655.1 Gossypium rotundifolium
TCTTCTAATAAACCGAAAAGCAATATATTTTAATCCCACATTTAGTATGCTTTTGGATGATTTATCCCTAATTTATGTAAAATGGTGCTCTTAATCCTTTCTTTTCATGTCTTATACTCAGGAAAGCACCTAAGGATAAAAAGAACGTAAAATGTGCTTAAAACGGACCAAATTGGGCCAACCCAAGAAATCGACACTACTTAGACTTCATGTCACACGGTCCGTGCCTTGCCATCCATCTAGAACACAGTCCCCATCCCGATTTACACAACTGCTCCTCATTGACAAAAGCCCAACACGACCTGAGCACGGTTTGCATGGCGTGCCCCAATCGACAGACCCGAAGCACGGCCTGAACCCCGACTTGCACGGCCATGCCTCAATCAACAGAATCAACACACGCTGAAGTTGACTTACACCGCGCGTGCCATGGCCGTGCCCCTACTACGGGAATGAGCAATTTGACTGAATTTGGATACTTGAGGCAAAGAAACACATTCCTAAGTCTACTTAAACATCCTAGGAGGAATTCTACTTGAATTAGGATACTTAGGAGCCAAGTAAAGCATCTCAAAGCCTATATAAACACCCAAGGTAGCAACTAAAGGGAGTTCGAAGTCAAACAGAGGCGTAGTTTTCGCGAGCCTTTATTCAAGGAATTACTCAAGATAGCAGTTGATCCATCCCAAGAAGCCGGAGTTCTACTCAAGACAGAGGATCTCTCCTTCAATTCCTTGAGGGAGTTTTAGGAATTTCTTATGTTTTGTTTTATCTTTTCTCTTAAGATGTTTTCTTATTTAGTTATGAACTAAACCCTTCAGATACCTAAAGAGGATGAAACCTATGATGGATTTTGTTATTTGATTTCTAAATTATATGATAAGTACTTAGTTTGTTCGTAATTATGTTGCTTAATTTAACTGATGTGCTTAAGTGGAGGAGGAATAGACCCCGCTAAGAGTAGATCTAGCATAATTGAGCAGAGTTGATCTAGCGCCTAGAGATAGGGTTACTAGATTTTGTCTGATTAGGGTGAAGCCTAATATGGGAATCCATTGATCGATTTACTGCTTCCTTAGGGGTTTATTATAAGAGAATGAGAGTTTCACTAATTAACCTAAGGTTAGACGTTATTCGCCTTGAGAGAGGGTTTAATATAGGTTAGGGAGTCTTACAGATCAAGCTAAGTAAAGAAATCATATGCTTTGGGGAATAAATAACAAGTGAAGTCATAGGTGGATTCTTCATGAGGGTATCGTCTTCATCAACTGAGTTTTCCTATAGTCTTTCTCCAATTCATTCTTTTGTCTTTGCATTTAGTTTAAGTATTTCATTTAGTATTAGATAAATCAACCAATCACTCCATATTTCAGGCTAAATAATAGAAAGAAAGTGAGTAGTAGTACTTTCAAGTTCCTTTGGGTTCGATAAGATATTCTTGCCTAAACTATACTACTGTTCGATAGGTGCACTTGACTCTATCGTTGTCATAGTTAGTCTACAGGTTCGATCATTCTTTTTATAAATTTTAAAACTTGACTGTTTGACACGATCAAGTTTTTGGCGCCATTGCCGGGGAACACTAAAATATTAAGAAAACTCTATTTTTATTACTTTAGCCAAAAAAAATTTTTATTTGCAATTTATTATTATATTATTCTTTATTATTATTTCTTTTTACTTTGCTAATTTTTTCCTCTTTTTTGCTTTTGGCAGAAAATTTTAGTCTATGGAAAAGATGGCACTAAATAATTATCATTGGCAAGGCATGGGGGCAATTCCTACTAAAGCAACCAGTGTCTTCAACCTCGACGTGGTCAGTAGGTTATCTAATCAGTTAGAGATGATGAATGAAAAGATTGATGATTGGTATAGTCCCTCGTAGGTACATCCAGAAATACAATATGATTTGAATCTAAGAGGCGTGGGGAACCCTGAGTACCCACCCTATAGATATGGCATGGAAAACGAGCAAGCTCACTATACAGGTAACTATTCTAGAAATCAAAATAATTTTTATAGTGACACTTATAATGCAGGTTGGAAGTACCATCCCAATTTCTCATGGGATGATCAAAATATCCAAAGATCGGAACTTCCTCCAAATTTTCAACAACCACCTCACCAACAAGAAGAGGAGCAGAATCTTGAAGAGATGCTGACGAAATTCATGGCAGCCACAGATTCTCGTTTCCAAAAGACTGAAGCAGCACTTGATGAACAACAAAAATCGATGAAAGGGATTGAGAATCAAGTTGGAGAACTTACTAGGTCAGTGGGACATCTCACAAAGCTGATTTCTGAACGTCAACAAGGACGTCTACCAAGTAACACCGAGATTAAACAGAAGGAGCAAATTCAAGCCATCTCAGCCCATGCCAGTAAGGAGTTAGATAAACCCAATCCAATACAAAAAGCCAAGGTAGACGAAGGTAAGGTAGAGGTAACACAAGAAAAGCTGAAACCAGTAATCAAGGAGTACCAACCTCAAATACCTTATCTCGAAGCAATGAAAAGAGACGATTCAAAGGAACAGTTTGGTAAGTTTCTTAAACTCTTAAAGAAATTACATATTAACTTACCTCTTCTTGAAGCTCTTTTTCAGATGCCAGATGCGAGGAAATTTTTAAGATAGCTCTTGACCAACAAATGAAAATTAGACGAGGAGCACCACGTAGAATTAAACGCAAGATGCTCAAAGAATGTTACGTAATGTACTACCACGTAAGTAAAAAGACACAGAGAGTTTTACAATTCCATGTTTAATTGGTAGTTTATTTATTGATAATGCTTTAGCTGATTTTGGGGTCAAGCATCAATGTTATGCCTTATAAAATGTTTAAACAACTAGGTCTAGGGAAACCTAGACAAACTAGGATGAGCATTCAGTTAACTGATAAAACTATTAGAATTTCTAGGGGTATAATAGAAAATGTTCTAATCAAAATTGATAAATTCATATTCCCAGTAGATTTTATTGTTTTAGACATGGATGAGGACAACACGATTCCTTTAATTTTAGGAAAACCCTTTCTAGCAATTGTCAGGACTAAAATTAATGTTGGTACAGGAGAACTCATTCTTCGTGTAGGTGATGAATCAATCGTCTACTGTGCTTTTGACTCGGCCAGACATCAAGTGATGAAGGTGAGAAAGTAAATTCGCTTGATAACCAAATTGTTCAACTTTCACCATAGGAAACATCACAAGGCTACAAACTTGAGCCAATCATGGGCCCCAAGCCGCACAAGCTCATAACAAATGAATTGTTAGTGGATCCAAACCCAAGGGAAGAACTGTGGTAAGAAAAGGTAAGGTTGAGGTGTACCATGATTTACCAAAATCGACAATTACAGAGTACCAACCTCGTGTGCCATATCCTGATGCAATAAAGAAAGACCACACAGAGGAAGAATTCGATGAACTCACACTTCGTGTAGACGATGAAACAATCATACTTCAAGCTCTCAACTCAACTAGGACATCGAGTAATAAAGGTACGAACTTTAATTCTATTGATAATCATTTGGTTCAACCTTCTTTACAGGAAGCATCAGAAATCACTTAGCTAAGCTAGATCTTAGACCTCGTGCCAACAAAGAAGAAATACATAAGGAACAAAGCCTTAGGGTTGACAAACTAAAAAAGAAGGAAACACAAATCAAAGAGGAACAGGAACCGCACAAAGTGAAACCGAAAGAGCCCCCAGACGAGCTGATAGGAACAGCGAATCACTTCAAATTAGGAGATTAGGTATTGTTGAATAAGGAAGACCCTCGAATCACCAATTCAGACCTCAAGACAAATGAAGAAATCACTTTTAAGGTACTAAATGTCTTCCTATACGGCACATCGAGGTCAGCAATCCTAAATTCGACACTTTTGAGGTAAACATTACTCGACTTAAACTATATATCCATAACCGAAGTGATCGCATGAGAAAGGATTTTCACCTCTTCAAACCACCATGACCATACGAATGAGAGGTAAAGTCTAGCTAAGACTATAAATGAGCGCTTCTCGGGAGGCAACCCGAGCACTAACCATATTTTTACATTTTTTATTTTTATTTTTTCTTTTCTTTTCTTTTTAGCACCTAACCATAAACCAACCAAAGAGCAGATTTCTACCACACGGCCTCCCACACACTGCCCCGCCTGCGGCCATGTGGAAGCCAAGGGATGAACCATGGGCGTGCAATGGTCGTGCACGACATAGAAAAATTTCCTTTCCCAACACGGGTGGAGATAATAGTCCATGCCCATTCTCGACGCCTGCGCGAGGTTATCGACTTGTCAAGCACAAGCTAAACACTACTGTGTTTTCAACCATGCCAACATTCGACTTATCGAACACGGGAGGAGCACGCCTCATTAAATGACCGTGTGAAGAAAGACACGGCGTGCCATGACACCCACGGCCATGCCCGAACACCTCAATACGCTCAAAATTCAAAATCCCAAAACACGGCTACATCTCTATTTAAACCTCATTCCCTATTTTTATAGGTGTCTTTCATTTCCATTATTTATTTTTTATTTTATTTCATCATTATTTTTTACTTTATTTTATTTTATTTTATTCTTCTTATTCTTCATGATATTTAGATTTAGCTTAGGATACAATAAAACCAAGCCAGCTACTTCGAGGATTCAATTACAAACGGTTCGAGACGCTTCCCCACGTTCACCTCCAATCTTATTCAGTTTCTTTTCATAGACTTCATCCAAAAATTCAGTGAAGTGTTACTTCTCCCTTCTCTTTGATTTTATTATTACATAATTGTTTATCTATATTTGTACATTGAGGGCAATGCACATCTTAAGTGTGGGGGTAAAAGTACCGACTTTTTATGTTATTTTCAAAATCCTGAATTTAGCCTTGTTCAAAAGTATTTTCTCATATTACTAATTAGGATGAAATTTCTAATGATGTATGATTATTTATATGTTTTAGAGTAAGTCAGAGTTAATTGTGCATTGATGATTAAATCAAGGATACTAGAGAATCGAGCATGATAAGTCTACTTTCTAAAATTAAAATTAATAGGTCGTTGAACCTGAATTTGAGTATTACTTTGAAGTTTGAAATTCACGTGGATTGAGGTCAAAAACACCCATAATTTTGTGAAATTTTGAGCCTTATAGAGCATATATTCTTTTTCGTGCTCACTTTATTGATTATGAGTGTGTCAACTTTGAATTGTTATTCTAGAACTTGCCTCGTTTATACATGTCAAGACCACACTTTTGATTTGATATACAGAGGTGATAAAGGCACCTAGGATTTAACCCACTTACTCCATAAAAAGCCTAGCCATACAAATTAACCCCTAGTGAACCCCGTTGAATCCTAACAACCTTTTTATTGACTCACCCACTAATATTAACCTAAAATCCCTTTGAATTTGTTATCACCATTCTTTTGACTACCCTTTAATCGAGGTTTGATTTGATTAAATTACCGAATTATATTAGTTCAAGAGTTACATTTATTATTATGATGTAATATTTTAGTTTGTTCTAAAAAATCCAAGTTTATTCAATATTAGTAGTATATAAAAGAGCTTAGAGCATTTAAACTCCAATTATTGAAGAAAAAGCTCATATTAAAGTATTATCAAATTTTAAGTGATGAAAATATTCTTTATTATATAGTAATTATCAATAGTGGTATTATTAGTTTTCATTCGATGTAAATATTCATATTCAGTTAATTGTTTTTAGATTAGGTAATTAGTCAAGTCGATCTCGATTCTAACCCTCTAATTCAGCCTTTATCCACACCTTTTAACCCAAGCCCCATTACAACCCTAATTAAAGACCTTTTGATTTGTGTATCATCTCATATATAGTGGTGGAGATTTGATTTTTAGGCAAGCCTATGGGATTAACTTTTTAGGTTCGACTTATGAGTGCTTATTCTTGAACCTTAAACACTTCGAGTGATTTGAGTGAATCTTTTGTGAGGATGTCAATCCTTGTCGATTTTGAATTAAAGGTAATTACTTAGATAAGGGGAAACACCTATGTTTTCGTACTACTACAAAGGTATGACTTATCTTGATTGAATCTTTAGGGTTCTTTAAGTTGAATTATCCATGTATAAATTATCTATGAATTATGATGAGACATTGTCAATAGGAATTATGAATTATGGAAAGTTCGTTTTAATTGTAAGTTGAGAATTTTGCTTGAGGACAAGCAAAAGCTTAAGTGTGGGGGTAATTGTTAAACCATAAAAGCAACATATTTTAATCCCACATTTAGTATACTTTTGGATGATTTATCCCTGATTTATGTAAAAAGGTACTCTTAATCCTTTATTTTCATGTCTTATACTCAAAAAAGCACCTAAGGATAAGAAGAACGTAAAACGGGCTTAAAACAGACCAAATTGGGCCAACCTAAGAAATCGACACGGCCTGGACTTCATGTCACACGGTCATGCCTTGCCATCCATCTAAAACACGGCCTGTCCTCCATTTTCACGGTCGTTCCTCATCAACAAAAAGCCCAACACAACCCAGGCACGATTTGCATGGTCGTGCCCCAATAGACAGACCCGAAGCATGGCCTGAACCTCGACTTGCACGACTGTGCCTCAATCAACAGAATCAACACATGGCTTGAAGTCGACTTACATGGGCGTGTGTCATACGGGAATAAGCAATTTCACTTAGATTTAGATACTTGGAGGCCAAGAAACACATTCTTAAGTCTACTTAAACATCCTAGGAGGAATTCTACTTAAATTAGGATACTTAGGAGCCAAGTAAAGTATCTCAAAGCCTATATAAGCACCCAAGGTAGCAACTAAAAAGGGGGAGTTCGGCAAAAGCCGAAACAGGAGGCAGATTTTTCTGCCAGAGCTTTTATTCAGGGAATTACTCGAAGATAGCCAGTTGATCCATCTTAAGAAACCGGAGTTCTACTCAAGACAAAGGATCTCTTCTTCAATTCCTTGAGGAAGTTTTAGGAATTTCTTATGTTTTGTTTTATCTTTTCTCTTGAGATGTTTTCTTATTTAGTTATGAACTAAACCATTCAGATACCTAAAGGGGATGAAACCTATGATGGATTTTGTTATTTGATTTCTAAATTATATGATAAGTACTTAGTTTGTTCGTAATTATGTTGCTTAATTTAATCTGATGTGCTTAGGTGGAGGAGGAATAGACCTCGCATCAAGAGTAGATCTAGCATAATTGAGCGGAGTTGATCAGCACCAGAGATAGGGTTACGAGATTTTTTGGATTATGGTGAAACCTAATATGGGAATCCATTGATCGATTTATCGCTTCCTTAGGGGGTTATTATAAGAGAATGAGAATTCAACTAATTAACCTAAGGTTAGACATTATTCGCCTCAAGAGAGGGTTTAATATAGGTTAGGGAGTCTCACAGATCAAGCTAAGAAAAGAAATCATATGGTTTGGGGAATAAATAATAAGTGAAGTCATAGATGGATTCTTCCTGAGGGTATCGTCTTCATCAACTGAGTTTTCCTAAAGTCTTTTTCCAATTCATTCTTTTGAATTTGCATTCAGTTTAAGTATTTCATTTAGTATTAGATAAATCGACCAATCACTCCATATTTCAGGCTAAATAATAGAAAGAAAGTGAGAAGTAGTACTTTTAGGTTATTTTGGGTTTGGTAAGATATTCTTGCCTAAACTATACTACTGTTCGATAGGTGCACTTGCCTCAATCGTTGTCATAGTTAGTCTATAGGTTCGATCATTCTTTTTATAAATTTTAAAACTCGACTATTTGACACGATCAAGTTTTTGGCGCCGTTGCCAGGGAACACTAAAATATTAAGAAAACTCTATTTCTATTACTTTAGCCAAAAAAATTTTATTTGCAATTTATTATTATATTATTCTTTATTATTATTTCTTTTTACTTTGCTATTTTTCCTCTATTTTGCTTTTGGTAGAAAATTTTAGTCTATGGAAAAGATGGCACTGAATAATTATCAGTGGCAAGGCATGGGGGCAATTCCTACTAAAGCAACCAGTGTCTTCAACCTATACGTGGTCACCAGGTTATCTAAAGTTAGAGATGATGAATAAAAAATATTGATGATTGGTATAGTCCCTCGTAGGTACATCCAGAAATACAATATGATTTGAATCTAGGTGGCGTGGCGAATCCTAAGTACCCACCCTACGGATATGGCATGGAAAACAAGCAACCTCACTATACAGGTACTATTCTAGATATCAAAATAATTACTATAGTGACACTTATAATGCAGGTTGGAAGTACCATCTCAATTTCTCGTGGTGTAATACCCCAAACCCGGTCAACACACCACAAACAAATCCGGTATGTCACATGAGAAAATGATTTCTAACAACATGGGTTGTAGGTCAAATTTTGTGTTATGGGGGTCAAAATTTTTAAAAAAAAACGGGTTGTTTCCAAAAACTGATTTAGAAAGGTTGTGTGTTGTCTCCTATTATAAGAAAGCCCTTCGTTTTTACTTAATAGTCAAAATAGTATCAATTTAATTGCCAAAACCGGTCCCCATTGAGTTTTAAAGATACCGTGTTAACCTATCGATACTACTTGTTGGTTTTTACCCGATGGTAAAGTTTTAGAAAAACCCGGTAGTTTATGCAAGTTTAGAAAACATTCATTTTAAGGCATGCTGTTTTGGGTAACTTATATCAATTTTCCGTGAAAAGTAAAGCAGATCAATAACCCTAAAAAATAAAGTTAGTGGCCTTATTACAATTCGAAAACCAAATTGAAAGTATGTAAACCAAAGTAGTAATTTAAATCAAAACTAGAAAAATAATGAGCATGGCCACCTCGAGTGCCTTGGGCTCCATATCATAATCTAAGGGTTACCGCAAAATTACACAAAAGGGTGAGTCATCGAGACTCGTGTAAACCCCATCCCGAAAACTACAATGCTCATACACAAATTTTATAAGTCAACATGTAAGTCATGCAATCCAAAAACCTAGCCATCCGTACTCCTGTTTCTATCCCATGTGGTCAAAACCACTGGTGGTCAAAACCACTGGTGACAGTAGTCACAATTAATATCGGTGTGGTCAAAACCACTGGTGACCGTAGTCACAATAATACTCATGGGGCCAACCCACAATGTGGTCGAAACCACTGGAGACAATCCCGTATCAATATGTGGGGTCAACCCACGGTGGTGCTAGACCACAGGGACGAGTCACAAAGATATCAATATATGGTACCAAACCACTGGTGGTTAAAACCACTGAGACTTAGTCACAAAAATATATAGAAAGCGAGGCCAACCCACTGTGTGACAGTCTAAATCATCCTTCTCCCTCCTCTCATCATACCCACTTAATGTACATACTATTCATGGCATAAATATCATGCTTAACAATCAGAGATTACATGGCAGGGCATATACAGATTTTTAACCAGCATTTAACGTTAGCCAATCAGAGTGGACTTACCTGGAGTCCTCGCTTTTTACCCACAAGGGTAACATACCTTTTCAACAGTTATTCCGGCTTTTAGCAATTACATGATACAACATATTAACAAATAAAGTGTGTAAGAGTTACACACCTGATTACTCACAAAATAATGCTCTCTACGTCGATCAGATCGCCGTTAATCGACACCACCTTAATCGACTACTGTTGCTCGGTGTTCGCCCAAACCCGTGTGGCCAATCTCGAACCACCGACACCGCCTCTTTTTGAACTTAGAGTGGGGTCTTAGATCCAACCCCTCCCAATGTTTGGTTAGCCTAAATCGACAAGAACCCAAGGCTCTAAACATGACCCACAACCAACGAATCTCAAGATTCACACCGACGGTGTCAACACACCCCTCCTACATTCTACCAAACATCACGTAACATAGGGTATCTATTTTTTTTAGCATTTTAACGCAACAAGAGGCGATTGAATCAAAATGGAAACACTTACCCCAACCCGAGAGAACCCGATTGAGAGTGGTGAAGAGCAGTAATTCAACAACCTTTGGAACAAAAGCCAAAAGAAAAAGATATGGATGTTAGAGGAATTCGCTTTCTTCCAAATAAATCAAGAGAAGAAAAGAGTGAGTAAAAGTTCCTAGAGGATTAGGCGGACCAATGCAGAACTTCTTGAATCTAGAAAATATTCCGCTCTTAAAAAGAAAGAGATGGCGAAGTAAGGTACTATCTACCACAAGAGATTCGGCTATGGTGTTTGAGAGAAAAGAGAAGAGAATGCTAGAGTTTTGACAGAAGATGAGGCTTCAGAGGGTTTCGGCTTTGATGTTTATGGCAACAAAATGAAATAGAAATAGAGAGTGAATGGTAGTGTGAGATTCGGCCAAGCACAAAAGAAGAAGAAACTAAGAAGAGGATTGGGAAGTGTTTCGACTTTATAAATGGGAGAAAAGAAAATGCCAAACAAATGGTATGAGAGTATTTTGGTTTGTAATTGAGAGAAAAGATAAAAAAATGCCACAAAGTGGTATGAACGCTTTGGTTTTGACAAAAGAATTGTACAAAAAATGCCCTTGGTTCCTAGCTAGCAGAAATTCCCAACACCCCTAGGCGATTTGGCCACCCCTTAAGCACCCAAAGCCTAATCCACCCTCACCCAAATTCGTTACACAACCCCACTCCTTCAAACACTATGCCATCCCCTTTACTCCTTGAATCCTCTCTACCACTCATTCAAACAAGTTTGAATGAGTCAACTTCCTAAATTTCCTCTCTTCCACCCATTTGAAATTGTTGACCCTTTCCAACCTCATCCTTGAGTCCCACCGAGTGCAACTTTCCCTTGTCTGGCGTCAAAAGAGATGCACAAAGGGATTCTTGCAACTCGAACCAAGGCCTCTAGCTTGCATGAGGCGCCACTCCCTTGCCTCCCAAGTAACGCCCCCTTGCCACTCTACCAAGACCTCTCTTGCGACACAATCCACCACCAATTACCCTTAACACCTAATGCCAGTATCTCCCCCCTTCTAAAGCCCAAAACATAAATTTCTACTGAGACTCAGGCCTATCCCTAGCTCGAGCCTAGACCCTAAAATAGTCCAAACTAACATACCTACCATACAATACACATGCAACCACACGAAATGCAAAGACCCCGATTTAAGGATGTTACAGTTCTACCCCCTTAAAAATAATTTCAGCCTCGAAATTACCTAGTCAAAAGAGTTGAGGGTATTGCTGCAGCATCAAATCCTCCGGTTCCCACGTGGCCTTTTTCGTTTCGTGATTTTGCCATAACACCTTCACTAAAGGAACTGGCTTCCTACGCAAGACTTTGACATCCCAATCTAGAATCTGCACTGGTTCTTCCTCAAAGGACAAATCTGGGCTCACCTCTATCTCCTCTACTGGCACAACATGCGATGGATCTGCTCGATAGTGCCTAAGCATGGAGAAATGGAACACGTCATGGATCTGACTCAATTCCACTGGCAACTCGAGCTGATAAGCTATTGGTCCCACATGCTTTAACACCTTATATGGCCCGATGAACCTAGGGCTCAGCTTGCCCTTCCAACCAAATCTCAGCACCTTCTTTCACGGCGACACCTTTAGAAAGACCATGTCACCCACTGCGAACTCTACATCTTTTCCCTTAAGATCGACATAAGACTTCTTCCTATCCGAAGCCTCCTTCAGACGAGCCCGAATGAACTTAACCTTATCCTCTGTTTTAGCCACTAGCTCTAGACCCAACAACTGATGCTCTCCTAGCTCTGTCCAGCATGTAGGGGTACAACACTTCCGTTCATATAGTGCTTCATATGGTGCCATCTGAATACTTGCCTGATAACTGTTGTTGTATGCGAACTCCGCCAATGGTAGATATTCTTCCCAACTACCTTTGAAGTCCAAAACACAACCCCTCAGCATATCTTCTAGAATTTGGATTACCCTCTCTGACTTTCCATCTGACTGCGGATGAAACGCCGTACTGAAATCTAGCTTTGTACCCAATGCCTGGTGCAACACTTTCCAGAATCTTGATGTGAATCGAGGATCCCTATCTGAAATAATTGATACTGGCACTCCATGCAGTCTCACTATCTCTGCTACATACAATTTAGCCAACTTTTGAAGTGAGTAATCCACCCGAACCGGTATGAAATGAGCTGATTTTGTCAGATGATCTACAATTACCCAAATTGAATCTTTCTTGCTAGGCATAAAGGGTAGCCCAGTGACGAAATCCATCGTAATCCTTTCCTACTTCCACTGTGAAATCTTCATCGGTTGCAACTGATGTTAGCTTTGATTTGTTAACACATCAGACACCTACTCATAAATTTTGTTACTTTTCTCTTGCATCTTACCACCGGCGCTCTCATAAATCCGGTATATCTTGCTACCTCCCGGATGCATAGCGTATGGGCTGCTATGAGCTTCCTGGAGAATCCTCTATCTTAACTTAACGTCTTTCGGCATACAAACTTTTCTCCGAAACACAACACTCCATCTCTGTTTAAAATATAACCTTTCAATCCATCATTTTGCACTTGTAATCTCCGAGCACTTAGAACCTCATCCATTAGCTGTTCCCCCTTAACCTGATTTACCCAAGTCAGTTTTATCTGCAACTCCGCTAACAGACTCATGTCATCATACAGACTAAGATGAGCGAACATTGCTCTCAAGTCCGCTACCACCTTGCGACTCAACACGTCAGCCACTACGTTAGCCTTACCCGGATGGTATTCAATCGAACAATCGTAGTCTTTCAATAACTCGATCCACCTACGCTGCCCCAAATTCAATTCCTTCTGAGTCAAGAGGTACTTCAAACTCTTATGATCTGTGTAGACTATCAACTTCTCCCCAAACAAGTAATGCCTCCAAATTTTCAGGGAAAAAACCACTGCAGCCAACTCCAGATCATGTGTCGAATAATTCACTTCGTGAGGCCTCAACTGCTGAGACGCATACGCCACTACTTTCCCTTCTTGTATCAGCACACAACCCAAACCAGTATGTGACGCATCACAATAAACTATAAATTCCTTCCCTGCCTCAGGCTGAATCAACACCGGAGCTTCTGTCAAAATCCTTTTTAACTTATCAAAACTTTTATGCTCTTGTTCGACCACACAAATGGAACCCCTTTTCTCAGCAATTTGGTCAATGGCGCTGCAATCAAGGAAAACCCTTCCACAAATCTTCTGTAATATCTTGCCAAACCCTGAAAACTCCGAATCTCCGCTACAGACTTAGGTGGTTTCCAGTCTAATACCGCCTCAATCTTTCGAGGATCTACCCTAATCCCCTCAGCTGACACCACATGACCTAAGAAAGTTACCTCCTTTAACCAGAACTCGTATTTACTAAACTTTGCGAATAATTGCTTCTCCCTCAGAATCTGCAAAACCACACGCAGGTGCGAATCATGCTCTTTATCAGATTTCGAGTACACCAAGATGTTGTCTATAAACACCATGATGAAGCGATCCAAATACGGCCAAAAAATCTGATTCATCATATCATGAACGCTATCGGCACATTGGTCAACCCAAACGACATTACCAAGAACTCGTAGTGCCCATAACAAGTAGGAAATGCAGTTTTATGAATATCAGCCTCCTTTACCTTAAGTTGATGATACCATGACCTTAGATCAATCTTAGAGAAGACTGACGCACCCTTAAGTTGATCAAACAGATCATCTATCCTTGGTAATGGGTACTTGTTCTTGATCGTCCACTTATTCAGCTGCCGTAATCTATACACATCCGCATTGTACCGTCTTTCTTCTTAACAAAAAGCACGGGCACTCCTCAAGGTGATACACTCGGTCGGATAAAACCTCGATCCAGCAACTCCTGAAGCTATGCTTTCAACTCCACCAACTCTTTCGGTGCCATCCTATATGGGGCAATAGACACTGGCGCGGTTATTCCAAATTTGACCTCGCGATCTGTAGGCAGACCCGAAAGCTCTTCTGAAAATACATCAGCAAAATTCCTTCACCGTTTGGACATCCCCTACAGCCAATTCCTTGGCCTCTAATTCATACATGAACCATGAACGCCTCACAACCCTTCCTCACCATTTTCTCAGCCTTCAGAGCGGATACAACATTGGATAGATAATCTCTTCTATTACCTATCATTACCACCTCTTCACCTCAACTGTTCTCAATACCATACGCTTAGTTGCAGTGATCCAAACTTGCTTGGTACTTCACTAACCACCCATCCCTAGGATCAAATCGAACTCCCGAATGGCGCTCCATCGATCGACCAAAAACACTACCCTTGAAGTTCTAGGGTACATCCTTAAAAAGTTTGTTTACTTCTACAAAGTAACCTAGAGGCTAATTACGGTCATCTCCTAGAAGAAATCTCAAAGGCTAAGTTCATAGTTCCCACAAAACTACTGGCAACATAAGAATGCGTCGAACTAACATCTATCAAAGCAATATAAGGCAGTCTAAAAATCAAGAATGTACCGGTTATAACATCCAGTGCATCACCCTCCTCTCGACGCCTTACTGCATAAACCAACCTAGGCAGTTTTGCATCAGTATTCCCGGTACCTCTGCTCGGTGCTCGCGACCTTGCCCAGAACCATTACCTCTCCTGATCGGACCGTGGCCCCTCTGTGATTGCTGACCATCCTTCTTGTATTGTGTATGCCCCTGACCCTCAGACTGGACCCTAGTTGATTTTCGCGGATAATCCCTTACCTGGTGCCCCATAGATCCACACTTGAAGCACCCTCTGTTCTCGGTCTAACACTATCCCATATGAGACTTCCCATACCGAGCACACCGTGGTGGCCACTGGGTAGTAGCAGCAGGCCTGGCAACTTGATTTGGCCCACAATATCTAGCCCATTTTTTGTGAATTCTCAGACCCTAATGACCCAGAACTCCTCTTGGTCCAATTTCTATCCTGGTTCCATCTCACTGACTGCTTCATTTCCTCGGCAATCTTGGCCTTCTCCACCAAGATCGTAAATTCTCTCTTCGCTGTGGTGCAATCAACATCCACAGCTCATCTCTCAACCTGTCCTCAAACCTAACACAGCGCTCATGTTCCGTAGCCACAATACCCCGAGCATAGCGACTTAACCGGAGAAATTTTACCTCATATTCTGATACTGTCTTGTTCCCCTAGACCAAATTCAAGAACGCCTTACGCTGTGCATCAATGTAACTAGCCCCGACGTACTTTCTCTGATAAGCTGCCTTAAAAAAATCCCAAGTGAGATCATCAACTGTTGCACCATCCCAAACCGTGAGCCACCACTGATAAGACTCATCCCGTAAAAGAGACATTATCCCCTTTAGTTTTTCCTCAACCGTAAAGTCCAAGTCATCCATAATACGTTCTGTTGCCTCCAGCCAATACTCAGCTGTATTGGGAGCCACTCCAGACACACCCCTAAATACTTCTGCCCCATTAGCCCGGAGTCGTTCAGACACAAATTTCTGAGCTCCCGATCCTCCACCTGCTCCAGCTACTCTCTCCAGAACTCGTAGCATCGCTTTGTGACCTCAGATTGTCCCTTCCGCTCGATCTCGAAACTCCACACCCACAGCTGGCAGTGGTGGTACCTCATTCTCCGACCCATGGCCAAAACCTACCGGTTCTGACACGGCCATCCTACCTCTACCACGTCTGCGTGCATTACGTCTACGTCCTCGAGCGCTCATGACTACCGTTCATGTTTTAATCTGATTTAAGAATTTTATGCGTTAGACTTATTCCACTGTTATTACCACAAATTTTATGAATAACTTAGAGTTGTTCTCGTAAATCCATACAATCCTATGGGCTTTAGTCTCTAAAGGGAATTCCTATTACTAGCATCCATAACACAACTATTTAAACCATGCAATCAATAGTTAGGGGACTTACCATTACGAATAGGTGCCAGAGACTCAGGTGCCATGCTACCCAAAACATGTATTTCCTCTCAAAGTTATTTCGCAAAACCCTTTATTGAAAACATTTTGGGCCTTGGGTCCACAGTCGAGTTGTTGAACCAGGCTCTGATACCAAAATTATAACACCCCAAACCCGGTCAACACACCACGACCGAATCCGGTATGTTACATGAGAAAATGATTTCTAACAACACGGGTTGTAGGTCAGATTTTGAGTTATGGGGGTCAAAATCTTTAAAAAAACGGGTTGTTTCCAAAAACTGATTTAGAAAGGTTGTGTGTTGTCTCCTATTATAAGAAAGCCCTTCATTTTGCTTAATAGCCGAAATAGTTTCAATTTAATTGCCAAAACCGTTCTCCATTGAGTTTTTAAAGATACCGTGTTAACCTATTGATACTACTTGTTGGTTTTTACCCGATGGTAAAGTTTTAGAAAAACCCGGTAGTTTATGCAAGTTCAGAAAACATTCATTTTAAGGCATGTTATTTTGGGTAACTTATATCAATTTTTCATGAAAAGTAATAACCCCAAAAAATAAAGTTAGTGGCCTTATTACAATTCAAAAACCAAATTGAAAGTATGTAAACCAAAGTAGTAATTTAAATTAAAACCTGAAAATAATGAGCATGGCCACCTCGAGTTCGTCCCAGCTCCATATACGCAATCTAAGGGTTACCTGCAAAATTACACAAAAGGGGTGAGTCATCGAGACTCAGCGTGTAAACCCCTCCATCCTGAAAATTGCAATGCTCATACACAAATTTCATAAGTCAACATGTAAGTCATACAATCCAAAAACCTAGCCATCCGTACTCCTGTTTCTACCCCGTGTGGTCAAAACCACTGGTGGTCAAAACCACTGGTGACAGTAGTCACAATTAATATTGGTGTGGTCAAAACCACTGGGGATCGTAGTCACAATAATACTCGTGGGGCCAACCCACAATGTGGTCGAAACCACTAGTGACAATCCCGTATCAATATGTTGGGCCAACCCACGGTGGTGCTAGACCACAGGGACGAGTCACAAAGATATCAATATGTGGTATCAAACCACTGGTGGTTAAAACCACTGAGACTTAATCACAAAAATATATAGAAAGCGGGGCCAACCCACTGTGTGATAGTCTAAATCATCCTTCTCCCTCCTCTCATCATACCTACTTAATGTACATACTATTCATGGCATAAATATCATGCTTAACAATCAGAGATTACATGGCAGGGCATATACAGATTTTTAACCGGCATTTAACGTTAGCCAATCAGAGTGGACTTACCTGGAGTCCTTGTTTTTTACCCACAGGGGTAACATACCGTTTCAACAGTTATTCCGGCTTTTAGCAATTACATGATACAACATATTAACAAATAAAGTGTGTAAGAGTTACACACCTAATTACTTGCAAAACAATGTTCTCTATGTCGGTACTGTCGTTAATCGACACCACCACTATCTGACTACTACGCTGCTCAGGTGTTCGCCCACACCCAGGTGGCCAATCTCGAACCGCCGACACTGCCCTCTTTTTGAACTTAGGGGCTGGGGTCTCAGATCCAACCCCTCCCAATGTTTGGTTAGCCTAAATCAACAAGAACCCAAGGCTCTAAACGTGACCCACAACCAACGAATCCTGAAGATTCACACCAGACGGCGTCAACACCCCCTCATGCATTCGCCAAACATCACGTAACATAGGGTATCTATTTTTTGGCATTTTAATGCAACAAGAGACGATTGAATCAAAATGGAAACACTTACCCCAATCCGAGAGAACCCGATTGAGAGTGGTGAAGAACAGGTAACGACAACCACTGGAACAAAAGCCGAAAGAAAAAGGATATGGATGTTAGAGGAATTCGGCTTCCTTCTAAATAAATTAAGAGAAGAAAAAGAGTGAGTAAAAGTTCCTAGAGGGATTCGGCCAGACCAAACAGAACTTACCGAATGCCGAAAATATTCCACTCTTGAAAAGAAAGAGATGGCGAAGCAAGGTACTATTTATCACAGGAGATTCAGCTATGGTGTTTGAGAGAAAAGAGAAGAGAATGCCAGAGTTTCGACAGAAGATGAGGCTTCAGAGGGTTTCGGCTTTGATGTTTATGGCAACAAAAATAAAATGGAAATAGAGAGTGAATGGTAGTGTGAGTTTTTGCCAAGCACAAACGAAGAAGAAACTAAGTAGAGGATTGGGAAGTGTTTCGGCTTTGATAAATTGGAGAAAAGAAAATGCCAAACAAATGGTATGAGAGTATTTTGGTTTGTATTTGAGAGAAAAGATAAAAAAAAATGCCACAAAGTGGAATGAACGTTTTGGTTTTTACAAAAATAATTGTACAAAAAAAATGCCCTTGGTTCCCTTGCTAGCCGAAATTCCCAACAACCATAGGCACATTCGGCCACCCCCCTTAAGCACCCAAAGTCGAATCCACCCCCCACCCAAATTTGGATACACAAACCCACTCCCTTCAAACACTATGCCGTCCCCCCTTTACTCCTTGAATCCTCTCTACCACTCATTCAAACAAGTTTGAATGAGTCAACTTCCTCAATTTCCTCTCTTCCACCCATTTGAAATTGTTGACCCTTTCTAACCTCATCCTTCAAAGTCCCACCTGAGTGCAACTTTCCCTTGTCCTGGCGTAAAAAAGAAATGCACAAAGGAATTCTTGCAGCTCGAACCAAGGCCCTCTAGCTTGCATGAGGCGTCACTCCCTTGCCTCTCAAGTAGCGCCCCCTTACCACTCTACCAAGACCTCTCTTGCAACACAATCCACCACCAATTACCCTTCTAAAGCCCAAAACACAAATTTCTGCTGAGACTCAGGCCTATCCCTAGCTCGAGCCTAGACCCTAAAATAGTCTAAACTAACATACCTACAATACAATACACATGCAACCACAAGAAATGCAAAGACCCTAATTTAAGGATGTTACACGTGGGATGATTAAAATAGCCAAAGATCAGAACTTCCTCTAGATTTTCAACAATCACCTCACCAACAAGAAGAGGAGCCGAATCTTGAAGAGATGCTGACGAAATTCATGGCAGCCACAGATTCTCGTTTCTAAAAGACGGAAGCAGCACTTGATGAACAACAAAAATTGATCAAAAGGATCGAGAATCAAGTTGGAGAACTTACTAGGTTAGTGGGACATCTCACAAAGCTGATTTTGAATGTCAACAAGGACGTCTACCAAGTAACACCGAGATTAAACCGAATGAGCAAATACAAGCCATCTCAGCCCATGCCAGTAAGGAGTTAGATGAACCCATCCAATACAAAAAGTAATGGTAGACGAAGGTAAGGTAGAGGTAACATAAGAAAAGCCAAAACCAGTAATCAAGGAGTACCAACCTCGAATACCTTATCCGAAGCAATAAAAATAGACGATTCAGAGGAACAGTTCGGTAAGTTTCTTAAACTCTTAAAGAAATTACATATTAACTTACCTCTTCTTGAAGCTCTTTTTTAGATGCCAGACACGAGGAAATAATTAAGACAACTCTTGACAAACAAACGCAAATTAGACAAGGAGCACCACGTAAAATTAAACGTATCATGCTCAGTAATGTTACAGAATAGACTACCACAGAAGCAAAAAGACACAGGGAGTTTTACAATTCCATGTTTAATTGGTAGTTTATTTATTTATAATGCTTTAGCTGATTTAGGGTCAAGCATCAATGTTATGCCTTATAAAATGTTTAAACAACTAGGTCTAAGGAAACCAAGACAAACTAGGATGAGCATTTAGTTAACTGATAAAACTATCAGAATTCCTAGGGGAATAATAGAAAATGTTCTAATCAAAATTGATAAATTCATATTCCCAGTAGATTTTGTTGTTTTAGACATGGATGAAGATAACACGATTCCTTTAATTTTAGGAAAACCCTTTCAAGCAAGCTCGCCAGACTAAAATTAATGTTGGTGCAGAGAACTCATTCTTCGTGTAGGTGACAAATCAATCACCTACAAGCTTTTGACTCGGCCGGGACATCAAGTAATGAAGGTGAGAAAGTAAATTGAGTTGATAATCAAATTGTTCAACTTTACCACAGAAACACCACAAGGCTACAAACTTGAGTCAAATCGGGGCTTCAAGCCGTACAAGCTCATAATAGTGAATTGTTTGTGGATCCAAACCCAAGGAAGAACACGTGGTAAGAAAAGGTAAGGTTGAGGTGTACCACGATTTACCAAAATCGGAAATTACAGAGTACCAACCTCGTGTGTCATATCTGATGCAATAAAGAAAGACCACACAAAGAAGAATTGGTGAACTCACACTTCGTAGAGCGAAGAAACAATCACTCTTCAAGCTCTTAACTCGGCTAGGACATCGAGTAATAAAGGTACTAACGTTAATTCTATTGATAATCATTTGGTTCAACCTTCTTTACAGAAGCATCACGAAATCACTTAGCTGAGCTAGATCCTAGACCTCGTGCTAACAAAGAAGAAATACATAAGGAACAAAGCCTTAGGGTTGACAAACTAAAAGAGCAGGAAACACAAATCAAAGAGGAATAGCAACCACACGAAGTAAAATCGAAGGAGCCCCCAGACGAGCTGATAGGAATAATGAATCACTTCAAATCAGGAGATCAGGTATTGTTGAATAAGGAAGACCCTCGAATCACCAATTCAGACCACAAGACAAATGAAGAAATCACTTTTGAGGTACTAAATGTCTTCCTATACGGCACAGTCGAGGTCGACAATTCTAAATTCGACACATTTGAGGTAAACATTACTCGACTTAAACTATATATCCATAACCGAAGTGATCGCATGAAAAAGGATTTTAACCTCCTCAAACCACCATGACCATACGAATGAGAGGTAAAGTCTAGCTACGACTATAAACGAGCACTTCTCGGGAGGCAACCCGCGCACTAACCCTATTTTTACATTTTTTAATTTTATTTTTTTCCTTTTTTTCTTTTTAGCACCTAACTATAAACTAACAAAAGAGCAGATTTCTAAGGCACACGGCCCTACACACGGGCGTGCCCGTGGCCGTGTGGAAACCAAGGGCTGAACCATGGGCGTCCCAGTAGCTGTGCACAACATAAAAAAATTTCTTTTCCCAACACGGTGGCGATAATAGTCCATGCCTGCGTCGATGCCCCATCTTGAGGTTCTTGACTTGTCAAGCAGGCTAAACATGGCCGTGCCTTTCAATTGTGCCAACATTTCGACTTATCGAACACGAGAGGAGCACACCGTATTAAATAATCGTGTGAAGAAAGACACGGGCGTGCCACGACACCCACGACCATGCCGAACACCCCTAAATCGTTCAAAATTCAAAATCCCAAAACACGAGCTACATCTCTATTTAAACCTCATTCCTATTTTTCTAGTTGTCTTTCATTTTCCATTATTTATTTTTGTTTTATTTTATTTCATCATTATTTTTACTTTATTTTATTTTATTTTCTTCTTCTTATTCTTCATGATATTTAGTTTAGCTTAGGATACAATAAAACCAAGCTGGCTACTTCGAGGATTCAATTTCAAATGGTTGAGGCGCTCCCCACGTTCACCTCAATCTTATCCGGTTTCTTTTCATAGATTTCATCCAAAAATTCAAGAAGTGTTACTTCTCCCTTCTCTTTGATTTTATTATCACATAATTGTTTATCTATCTTTGTACATTGAGGCAATGTACATCTTAAGTGTGGGGGTAAAAGTACGACTTTTTGCGTTATTCTCAAAATCTGAATTTAGTCTTGTTCAAAGTATTTTTCTCATATTACTAATTAGGATAAAATTTCTAATGATGTATGTTTTTATTGATATGTTTTAGAGTAAGTCAGAGTTAATTACGCATTGATGATTAAATCTGAAGGATACTAGAGAATCGAGCGTGATAAGTCTACTTTCTAAAAATCAAAAATTAATAGGTCGTTGAACTGAATTTGAGTATTACTTTGATGTTTGAAATTTACAGGGATTGAGGTCAAAAACACCCATAATTTTTGAGATTTTGAGCCTTATAGAGCATATATTCTTTTTCGTGGTCACTTTATTGATTATGAGTGTGTCAACTTTGAACTGTTATTCTAGAACTTGCCTCTTTTATACATGTCAAGACCACACTTTTGATTTGATATACAAAGGTGATAAAGGCACCTAGGATTTAACCCACTTACTCCATAAAAAGCCTAGCCATACAAATTAACCCCTAGTGAACCCCGTTGAATCCTAACAACCTTTTTATTGACTCACCCACTAATATTAACCCAAAATCCCTTTGAATTTGTTATCACCATTCTTTTGACTACCCTTTAATCGAGGTTTGATTTGATTAAATTATCGAATTATATTAGTTCAGTAGTTACATTTATTATTTATGATGTAATATTTTAGTTTGTTCTAAAAAAATCCAAGTTTATTCAATATTAGTAGTATATAAAAGAGCTTAGAGCATTTAAACTCCAATTATTGAAGAAAAAGCTCGTATTAAAGTATTATCAAATTTTAAGTGATGAAAATATTCTTTATTATATAGTAATTATCAATAGTGGTATTATTAGTTTTCATTCGATATAAATATTCATATTTAGTTCATTGTTTTTAGATTAGGTAATTAGTCAAGTCGATTTCGATTCTAACCTCTAATTTAGCCTTTATCCACACCTTTTAACCCAAGCCTGTTACAACCCTGATTAAAGACCTTTTGATTTGTGTATCATCTCATATCTGATGGTGGAGATTTGATTTTAGGCAAGCCTATAGGATTAAGTTTTCATGTTCGACTTTATGAGTGCTTATTCTTGAACCTTAAACACTTCGAGTGATTTGAGTGAATCTTTTGTGAGGATGTCAATCCTTGTCAGTTTTGAATTAAAATTAATTACTTAGATAAGGGGAGACACCTATGTTTTCATACTACTACAAAGGTATGACTTATCTTGATTGAATCTTTAGGGTTCTTTGAGTTGAATTATCCATGTATAAATTATCTATGAATTATGATGAGACATTGTCAATTGGAATTATGAATTATGGAAAGTTCGTTTTAATTGTAAGTTGAGAATTTTGCTTGAGGACAAGTAAAAGCTTAAGTGTGGGGGTATTTGATAAACCATAAAAGCAACATATTTTAATCCCACATTTAGTATGCTTTTGGATGATTTATCCCTGATTTATGTAAAAAGGTACTCTTAATCATTTATTTTCATGTCTTATACTCAAAAAAGCACCTAAGGATAAGAAGAACGTAAAACGGGCTTAAAACATACCAAATTGGGCCAACCTAAGAAATCGACACGGCCTCGACTTCATGTCACACGGTCGTGCCTTGCCATCCATCTAGAATACGGCCTGTCCCCCATTTACACGGTCGTTCCTCATCGATAAAGAGCTCAACATGACCCAGGCACAGTTTGTATGGTCGTACCCCAATAGACAAACCCGAAACACGGCCTGAACCTCGACTTGCACGACCGTGCCTCAATCAACAGAATCAACACACGGCCTAAAGTCGACTTACACGGGCATGTATCATATGAGAATAAGTAATTTCACTCAGATTTTGATACTTGGAGGCAAATAAACACATTCCTAAGTCTACTTAAACATCCGAGGAGGAATTCTACTTAAATTAGGATACTTAGGAGCCAAGTAAAGCATCTCAAAGCCTATATAAACACCCAAGGTAGCAACTAAAAAGGGGGAGTTCGGCAAAAGTAGAAACAGGAGGCAGAGTTTTCTGCCAGAGCTTTTATTCAGGGAATTACTGAAGATAGCCAGTTGATCCATCTCAAGAAGCCGGAGTTCTACTCAAGACAGAGGATCTCTCTTTCAGTTCCTTGAGGGAGTTTTAGGAATTTCTTATGTTTTGTTTTATCTTTTCTCTTGAGATGTTTTCTTATTTAGTTATGAGCTAAACCATTCAGATACCTAAAGGGGATGAAACCTATGATGGATTTTGTTATTTGATTTTTAAATTATATGATAAGTACTTAGTTTGTTCGTAATTACGTTGCTTAATTTAATCTGATGTTCTTAGGGGGAGGGGGAATAAACCCTTCCTAAGAGTAGATCTAGCATAATTGAGCGGAGTTGATCGGGCGCCTAGAGATAAGGTTACGAGATTTTTTTTGGATTAAGGTGAAACCTAATATGGGAATCCATTGATCGATTTACAGCTTCCTTAGGGGGTTATTATAAGAGAATGATAGTTCCACTAATTAACCTAAGGTTGGACATTATTCGCCTCGAGAGAGGGTTTAATATAGGTTTGGGAGCCTCACGGATCAAGCTAAGTAAAGAAATCATATGGTTTGGGGAATAAATAATAAGTAAAGTTATAGGTGGATTCTTCCTGAGGGTTTCGTCTTCATCAACTGAGTTTTCCTAAAGTCTTTCTCCAATTCATTCTTTTGTCTTTGCATTTAGTTTAAGTATTTCATTTAGTATTTGATAAATCAACCAATCACTCCATATTTCAGGCTAAATAATAGAAAAAAAGTGAGTAGTAGTACTTTTAGGTTCTTTTAGGTTCGATAAGATATTCTTGCCTAAACTAAACTACTGTTCGATAGGTGCACTTGTCTCTATCGTAGTCATAGTTAGTCTCTGAGTTCGATCATTCTTTTATAAATTTTAGAACTTCATTTGTTTGACACGATCAAGTTTTTTGGCGTCATTCTTGGGAACACTAAAATATTAAGAAAACTCTATTTTTATTACTTTAGCCAAAAAAATTTATTTGCAATTTGTTATTATATTATTCTTTATTATTATTTCTTTTTACTTTGCTTATTTTTTCCTCTACTTTGTTTTTGGCAGAAAATTTTAGTCTATGGAAAAGATGGCACTGAATAATTATCAGTGGCAAGGTATGGGGGCAATTCCTACTAAAGCAACTAGTGTCTTCAACCTTGATGTGGTCACCAGGTTATCTAATCAGTTAGAGATGATGAATAGAAAGATTGATGATTGGTATAGTCCCTCGCAGGTACATCCAGAAATACAATATGATTTGAATCTAGGAGGCGTGGTGAATCCTGAGTACCCACCCTACGGATATGGCATGGAAAACAAGCAAGCTCACTATACAGGTAACTATTCTAGATATCAAAATAATTTTTATAGTGACACTTATAATGCAGGTTGGAAGTACCATCCCAATTTCTCGTGGGATGATCAAAATAGCCAAAGATCGAAACCTCCTCCAGATTTTCAACAACCACCTCACCAAAAGGAAGAGGAGCCAAATCTTGAAGTGATGCTGACGAAATTCATGGCAGCCATAGATTCTCATTTCCAAAAGACTGAAGCAGCACTTGATGAACAACAAAAATCGATGAAAGGGATCGAGAATCAAGTTGGAGAACTTACTAGGTCAGTGGGACATCTCACAAAGCTAATTTCTGAATGTCAACAAGGAAGTCTACCAAGTAACACCGAGATTAAACCAAAGGAGTAAATTCAAGCCATCATAGACCATGCCAATAAGGAGTTAGATGAACCTAATCCAATACAAAAAGCCAAGGTAGATGAAGGTAAGGTAGAGGTAACACAAGAAAAGCCGAAACCAGTAATCAAAGAGTACCAACCTCGAATACCTTATTCCGAAGCAATAAAAAGAGACGATTCAGAGGAATAGTTCGGTAAGTTTCTTACACTTTTAAAGAAATTAAATATTAACTTACCTCTTCTTAAAGCTCTTTTTCAGATGCCAGACTCAAGGAAATTTTTAAGATAGCTCTTGACCATCAAACACAAATTAGACGAGGAGCACCACGTAGAATTAAACGCAGCATGCTCAGCAATGTTACAGAACAAACTACCACAGAAGCAAAAAGACACAGGGAGTTTTACAATTCCATGTTTAATTGGTAGTTTATTTGTTGATAATGCTTTAGCTGATTTAGGGTCAAGCATCAATGTTATGCCTTATAAAATGTTTAAACAACTAGGTCTAGGGAATCCCAGACAAACTAGGATGAGCATTCAGTTAACTGATAAAACTATCAGAATTCCTAGGGGTATAATAGAAAATGTTCTAATCAAAATTGATAAATTCATATTCCCAGTAGATTTTGTTTTTTTAGACATAGATGAGGACAACACGATTCCTTTAATTTTAGGAAAACCCTTTCTAGCAACTACCAGGACTAAAATTAATGTTGGTACAGGAGAACTCATTCTTCTTATAGGTGACGAATCAATCAGTCTACAAGCTTTTGACTCGGCCAGGACATCAAGTGATGAAGGTGAGAAAGTAAATTCAGTTGATAATCAAATTGTTCAACTTTCACCATAGGAAACACCACAAGGCTACAAAATTGAGCCGAATCAAGGTCCCCAAGCCATACAAGCTCATAACAGTGAATTGTTAGTGGATCCAAACCCAAGGGAAGAACCTGTGGTAGGAAATGGTAAGGTTGAGGTGTACCATGATTTACCAAAATCGGCAATTACAGAGTACCAACCTCGTGTGCCATATCCTGATGCAATGAAGAAAGACCACACAGAAGAAGAATTTGGTGAACTCACACTTCATGTAGACGACAAAACAATCACTCTTCAAGCTCTTAACTCAACTAGGACATCGAGTAATAAAAGTACGAACGTTAATTCTATTGATAATCATTTGGTTCAACCTTTTTTACAGGAAGCATCACGAAATCACTTAGCTGAGCTAGATCCTAGACCTTGTGCTAACAAAGAAGAAATACATAAGAAACAAAGCCTTAGGGTTGACAAACTAAAAAAGCAGGAAACACAAATCAAAGAGGAACAGGAACCACACGAAGTGAAACTGAAAGAGCCCCCAGACGAGCTGATAGGAACAACAAATCACTTCAAACTAGGAGATCAGGTATTGTTGAATAAGGAAGACCCTTGAATCACCAATTCAGACCTCAAGACAAATGAAGAAATCACTTTTGAGGTACTAAATTTCTTCCTATACGGCATAGTCGAGGTCAGCAATCCTAAATTTGACACTTTTGAGGTAAGCATTACTCGACTTAAACTATATATCCATAACCGAAGTGATCACATGAGAAAAGATTTTCACCTCCTCAAACCACCATGACCATACAAATGAGAGGTAAAGTCTAGCTAAGACTATAAACGAGCGCTTCTTGGGAGGCAACCCGAGCACTAACCCCATTTTTACATTTTTTAATTTTTAATTTTTCTTTTCTTTTCTTTTTAGCACCTAACCATAAACTAACCAAAGAAAAGATTTCTAGGATACAAGGCCCACACAGGGGTGCCTGTGGTCGTATGGAAGCTGAGGAGATGAACCATGGGCGTGCGATGGCAGCACTACATAGAAAATTTTTTTTCCCAACACGGTGGCGATAATAGTCCACGCCGTCTTCGATGCCCGTCTTGAGGTTCTTGACTTGTCAAGCACGGGCTAAACACGGCCGTGCCTTTCAACCGTGCCAACATTTTGACTTATCGAACACGGGAGGAGCACGTCCGTATTAAATAACAATGTGAAGAAAGACACGGGCGTGCCACGACACCCACGGCCATGCCCGAACACCCTGAATACATTCAAAATTCAAAATCCCAAAACACGGGCTACATCTCTATTTAAACCTCATTCCCCATTTTTCTAGTTGTCTTTCATTTTCCATTATTTATTTTTGTTTTTATTTTATTTCATCATTATTTTTTACTTTATTTTATTTTATTTTCTTCTTCTTATTCTTCATGATATTTAGATTTAGCTTAGGATACAATAAAACCAAGTCGGCTACTTCGAAGATTCAATTTCAAACGGCTTGAGACGCTTCCCCACGTTTACCTCAATCTTATCCGGTTTCTTTTCATAGACTTCATCCAAAAATTTAGGAAGTGTTACTTCTCCCTTCTCTTTTGAATTTATTATTACATAATTGTTTATCTATCTTTGTACATTGAGGCAATGTACATCTTAAGTGTGGGGGTAAAAGTACGACTTTTGCGTTATTCCCAAAATCTGAATTTACTCTTGTTCGAAAGTATTTTTCTCATATTACTAATTAGGATGAAATTTCTAATGATGTATGATTTTTATTGATATGTTTTAGAGTAAGTCAGAGTTAATTGTGCATTGATGATAAAATCTGAAGGATACTAGAGAATCGAGCATGATAAGTCTACTTTCTAAAAATTATAAATTAATAGGTTGTTGAACTGAATTTAAGTATTACTTTGAAGTTTGAAATTTACAGGGATTGAAGTCAAAAACACCCATAATTTTTGTGAGATTTTGAGCCTTATAGAGCATATATTCTTTTTCGTGCTCACTTTATTGATTATGAGTGTCTCAACTTTGAACTGTTATTCTAGAACTTGCCTCGTTTATACATGTCAAGACCACACTTTTGATTTGATATATAGAGGTGATAAAGGCACCTAGGATTTAACCTACTTACTCCATAAAAAGCCTACCCATACAAATTAACCCCTAGTGAACCCCGTTGAATCCTAACAACCTTTTTATTGACACACCCACTAATATTAACCCAAAATCCCTTTGAATTTGTTATCACCATTGTTTTGACTGCCCTTTAATCGAGGTTTGATTTAATTAAATTAACAAATTATATTAGTTCAGTAGTTACATTTATTATTTATGATGTAATATTTTAGTTTACTCTAAAAAAAATCCAAGTTTATTCAATATTAGTAGTATATAAAAGAGCTTAGAGCATTTAAACTCCAATTGTTAAAGAAAAAGCTCGTATTAAAGTATTATCAAATTTTAAATGATGAAAATATTCTTTATTATATAGTAATTATCAATAGTGGTATTATTAGTTTTCATTCGATATAAATATTCATATTGAGTTCATTATTTTTAGATTAGGTAATTAGTCAATTCGTTCTCGATTCTAACCCTCTAATTCAGCCTTTATCCACACCTTTTAACCCAAGCCCCGTTACAATCGTGATTAAAGACCTTTTGATTTGTGTATCATCTCATATACGGTGGTGGAGATTTGATTTTCAGGCAAGCCTATGGGATTAACTTTTCAGGTTTGACTTATGAGTGCTTATTCTTGAACCAAAAACACTTCGAGTGATTTGAGTGAATCTTTTGTGAGGATGTCAATCCTTGTCGATTTTGAATTAAAGGTAAATACTTAGATAAGGGGAAACACCTATGTTTCCATACTACTACAAAGGCATGACTTATCTTGATTGAATCTTCAGGGTTCTTTGAGTTGAATTATCCATGTATAAATTATCTATGAATCATGATGAGACATTGTCGATAGGAATTATGAATTATGGAAAGTTCATTTTAATTGTATGTTGAGAATTTTTCTTGAGGACAAGCAAAAGCTTAAGTGTGGGGGTATTTGATAAACCGTAAAAGCAACATATTTTAATCCCACATTTAGTATGCTTTTGGATGATTTATCCCTGATTTATGTAAAAAGGTGCTCTTAATCCTTTATTTTCATGTCTTATACTCAGGAAAGCATCTAAGGATTAAAAGAACGTAAAACGAACTTAAAACGGACCAAATTAGGCTAACACAAGAAATAGACACGGCCTGGACTTCATGTCACACGGCCCTACCTTGCCATCCATCTAGAACACGGCCTGTCCCCGATTTACGGCCGTTCCTCGTCGACAAAAAGCCCAACATGACCCAGGCACGATTTGCATAGTCGTGCCCCAATCGACAGACCCGAAGCACGGCCTGAACCTCGACTTGCACGGCCGTGCCTCAATCAACAGAATCAACACATGGCCTAAAGTCAACTTACACGGGCGTGTGCCATGGCCATGCCCCTGCTACGGGAATGAGCAATTTCACTCGGATTTGGATACTTGGAGGCAAAAAAACTCATTCCTAAGTCTATTTAAACATCCTAGGAGGAATTCTACTTGAATTAGGATACTTAGGAGCCAAGTAAAGCATCTCAAAGCCTATATAAACACCCATGGTATGAACTAAAAAGGGGAGTTCAGCAGAAGCCGAAACAGGAGGCAGAGTTTTCTGCCAGAGCTTTTATTCAAGGAGTTACTCGAAGATATCCAGTTGATCCATCTCAAGAAGCCGGAGTTCTACTCAAGACAGAGGATCTCTCCTTCAATTCCTTGAGGGAGTTTTAGGAATTTCTTATGTTTTGTTTTATCTTTTCTCTTGAGATGTTTTCTTATTTAGTTATGAACTAAACCCTTCAGATACCTGCAGGGGATGAAACCTATGATGGATTTTGTTATTTGATTTCTAAGTTATATGATAAGTACTTAGTTTGTTCTTAATTATGATGCTTAATTTAATCTAATGTGCTTAGGTGGAGGTGGAATAGATCTAGCATGCGCTAGAGATAGATCTAGCATAATTGAGTGGAGTTGATCGGGCGCCTAGAGATAGGGTTACTAGATTTTTTGAATTAGGGTGAAACCTAATATGGGAATCCATTGATCGATTTACTGCTTCCTTAGGGGGTTATTATAAGTGAATGAGAGTTCCACTAATTAACCTAAGGTTAGACGTTATTCGCCTCGAGAGAGGGTTTAATATAGGTTAGGGAGTCTCACGGATCAAGTTCAATAAAGAAATCATATGGTTTGGGGAATAAATAATAAGTGAAGTCATAGGTGGATTCTTCCTGAGGGTATCGTCTTCATCAACTGAGTTTTCCTAAAGTCTTTCTCCAATTCATTCTTTTGTCTTTGTATTTAGTTTAAGTATTTCATTTAGTATTAGATAAATCAACCAATCACTCCATATTTCAGGCTAAATAATAGAAAGAAAGTGAGTAGTAGTACTTTTAGGTTCCTTTGGGTTCGATAAGATATTCTTGCCTAAATTATACTACTGTTCGATAGGTGCACTTGCCTCTATCATTGTCATAGTTAGTCTACAGGTTCAATCATTCTTTTTATAAATTTTAAAACATGACTATTTGACACGATCATCTTCCCTTGGTAGTATGTCAAAATTACAATCTCAAGGCCCTAATTCAAATTAATAAACGAGATAGATTGTTAGAAAATTTTAGTTAAATACAAATAACAGATTTAAAAAATAATGCCAAGCTTAAAATTGCATATTTACTAACCTTTTGTTGGTCACTGATAATTATGTACCCATACCCATCTTCCAAGCCCAAATCAGTTGATAGGAGACTGAGAAACCAGCCCCATGAATCAGTGCACTCCATTTCAACCATAGCCCATGCAATAGGGAATATTTGGTTGTTTGCGTCTCTTCCAAAAGTTGTAAGAAATTCACTCTTAAATGCGCCTTCTAGGAAACAACCATTTAGCCTAATGAGTGGCCTACACCCCACTTTCTAGCCTCTCTTTATTGCATCAAAGCACATATAATACCTCTTAAAATGAGGAAGAGAGTGTGTCACTGTAACATCCGGGGTTTAGGGGTCTCGCATTTTAATTCATATATGTGTGTTAGTATGGTCTGTATGCTTGCTTGAGTGTGTCTAGGGCTTCGAAAACCTTGAGGTTAAGTTTGAGCCTTAGGTAAAATTTTTGGTTCTAAGCTATTAAGGGAGAGCTAGTGGCGCCAGGCCTTAAGGGATTTAATATGGTGTTTAAGGACACAACAAGTGAAGTGGTGGAGTGGCAAGGTGACGCCTAAGAGCAAGGGAGTTGACGCCTCAAGGGGGAGTTACAAGGGGGAAGGAGTTTGAGTAGCATGAGTTGCATTTTGAAGATTTATTTTGGCATCTAGAGGGGGGGTGTTGGAGTTCGGCCAGGACACTGCTAAGGGAAATGTTGATTGAGTCAACAACTTAAATGTGTGGCCATAAAGGGAGGTGGAAGTTTGAATCATTCAAACTTGTTTGAATGAGTGAATGGGAGGAAATTTAGGAGAGAAAAAAAGGGATGAGGAGTGAGGTTTGAGTGTTGGCCGAATATGGGGTTCTTGGGGAGAGGATTTTTGGTCATGAGGGAGTGTTCAGTTGGGGGCTTTAGGTGCCAAAATTGAGTGTTTATTAGTAGGAAAGTGTTCATTTTTCTTTCTTTGAGTTTCTCTTCTCTAGTTCTTTGCTGAAGGTGTCAAGCAAGAGTTATTAGTTTTCTTTTTTTTTCTCCTATAGTCAAAAGCCGAAAGTGGGAGTGACCATTTTGGGTGCATCTTGATCATCTTCTTTTCTCTTCATATCTTCTCTAAAGTCGAACCATATCTTCTTCTTCTTCTTTTTTCTTTTTCATTTTGATAACCCTCACTTCTCTTGCAAAAGCCGAATAACCCTTCTAGCCATTAGAACCTTGGCCGAATCTTTCATTCATCACTACTTATCTCTTTTTCATCTTTATTTGTTCTTCTATTTTATCGATTCCTTGAGCCTCATCTCTTGGCCGAATCATTCAAAGCCAAGTATCTCTTTGGTGGTAACTCTTTCATTTACCAATTGCTAGAAGAAGCACCGTCATTCATTTAGTGCCAACTCTCTCAATCGGGTTCTAGTAATAGTAGTAAGAAGTTCTCTTTTAATTAGATCTCTCTCTCTTTTTCTTCTTGGGATTGCTGAAACTAGAGTCTAACTCTATTTCTTGTGTGTGGCCGAATCCTTGGAGGGCTTGATTTCGTGCCTTTTGTTTGTAGCCAGCGTCAGGAGCATTAGGGATCAGTTGGGTTTGATTATTCAAGGTAAGAGGGATATACCTTTTTGTTCGACCGAAGGCCACTTTGTTTGGATCATAAGTGTAGGCCGAATCTAACATGGGATTTATGTAGGATCTTCGACAACCTTTAAACTTAAGCGATAACCTTCAGGATTCTACCGAATTTGGTAAGGGCATTCTTTCCAATCCAAGTATTCTTTTGGGTTTCGTTATAGTTTTATTCAACATATTAACCGGGTCTTCTGACCAAGATATTATTTGATGGATTGAGTACTAGCCAAGGAACGAAAGGGGTTGGACACGTAGTCCCTACCCCCAAGTTTAAGAAGTGGTTAGTTTCAGAGGTTCGGGATTAGCCATCGGGCTGTGGACCAGCGTTTGAAAAGGATAAGTAGATCACCGTAATCTCTTCGAGTGAGGATGTTAGGGAGATCGATAGTCTAGTTCTACAGGTTTTAGGTGTGTAATTATCACATTGTTTCCTTTTTTGATTTAAATTAAATATATGTGTCATGTATGGTAGCCGAAATAGTGGCTATGGTGGTGTTATTACCTATATGGGGTAATCCGGTAAACCAGGTTAGTATACTACCTACGTTAAAATTGATGATAAATGGTTGTGGATACATGTAAGCATGTTGAATATATATACTCAAATGTTATCATGTTCTATCATGTTGTCATTAACTAGATAATGTTGCATGTGCATGGGGTTCGGATATTATGATTAAAGGGGAAGTGTATATATATGTGTGGGTGACTCTGTCACGATTGATAATGACCTCGAGTCTCATCGTGGATTACTGTGATTTAATCACGTGGATTAGTGGCTAGACCACTTAAGTGGACTTTGATTAGTGTGTCTGCCAACATAGACTGCCAAAGAGGTGTGTAGCGGATGGAGGGTCGATTGTAGAAATCTCCCGGTGTGTATGAGGATGGATGTACGGGTGGTGTGTTGCGGATGGATACTAGGTTGGGGTGGGTTAACATATTGCATCTTTATAAGTGGTATATCAATTTGATGTGGATTTTGGCACCAAACCCATTTGTGGAATGACTTGGAATAATTGCACACTGAGTCTCAATGACTCACCCTATTTTCCAAACACATTACAGGTAATCCTTGACTCTTTGGACTAGGTTGGATCAGACTCGAGGTGGCCATGCAGGGTTTTGATTTCAATTTTGTTTTAAAATGTTAATTGTTATTTTCTGTTGGGATATTTTCATTTTGTAATAAGGCCACTCCTAATTTGATAAACTTTGGGAATTTTTAAGTAGTTTTACTATTTCGTAACTGTTAAAGAAATGCTTTACTTTACATCTGATAATATTAAAACAATAAAAAAAAATGGGTTTTCAAAACTTGAGCAATGTAATAAAACAACGGTTTTCTACTTGTAACAATGAGGGTATTAAATTATATTTTTCACTCAACAGCTGAAATTTTCTTCAACTACAAACCCCTAATTTTAAAAACCCCAATTCCAATAGACAGTTTTTATTTTACAATATTTTTCCTCCCTTAGAAACAAAATTCCTTTTTCACCTTTTTCCCTAGTAACATGTTAGATCCGGTCATGATGTTGGGTCGGGTTTGGGGGTTATAGTTGCCACCCTTTGAACAGCCATTTTTATTATGCTTCTTGGTATCTTTGACCTTAACTCATAAGCATAGTCCCATAGCAAGCCAAATTCCTCCTTATGATTCCCAGCCATTTTCTTTTTCACTATTTTCTTTGCTCTATAACAACAGTCAATGGTCACATTTACATTCATCTCAGAAGCACATCTTCTTTGAATTTCCCTCAGCTTCCTTTAGGGTGATGCATGATAGTTGCTTCAAAATGTTAGGCAATCATAGCAGCAATCACCATTTTGTTCTTAAAACTAACCGAACAACGGTGCTTATCCTGAAACATCTTTATTTGCAAGTATTTTGCAACAGGACTGTAGCTAGCCCTAATTCTCCATGGACAGTTAGGGGAAGCAATGCACCTCACAACAACCATTTTCAGTTCATTCTTAATAAACTTTAGTTGTCTTCTAAATTCTTTGGAGTACTTTTGAATTGCAGTCTTAAATTGTTTGCCATCCTTAAACAACATTTGTAAGAGCCCGATTTAGGGACTAGTCAGAACAGTGGTTGTGAAACCATAAATTTGAGGTAGAAATATATGTTTTATGATTTTCAAGAGGCCTATAGCATGCTTGCATGATTGTGTGAAAATTTCATGAAGAAATTTTATAAGTTAGTGAACAATTTGTCTATTAGGATTAAATTGCAAAGATTGGAAAATATGAGATTCTAGAAGATTTAAGTATGAAATAGTACTATAAAAATTATCGAAATCCTTATTTAGCAATTAGACCAATATATGTTAAGATGGACAAAAATAGACATGGGAAGGAAAAATCTCAAGAAAGGGCCTTAAGGGCATTTTTGTCATTTGGTTAATAAAAGAATTAAAAGGGAAAAAAAGTCAAAATTCATGTCCATCTTCTTCACCATAGTCGAAATTTTCAAGCTCTCCATAGCTAGGGTTTCTTCAACTTTCAAACTTGATTGTAAGTACCTCCTAGCCCCGTTTTTAATGTTTTTCGTATTTTTGAGATCTTCGTAGCTCGATTTAGCTATTTCTAGCTATATTTTGAGCTAGGGTTTATGTTCAAAAATTTACCCATGTATGACATGAATGTATTTTGATGATTTATGGAAGAATATAAAAGTTTGATGTATGATAAACATCTTTTTCTAAGTGATTTTCATGAGAAATTCATAAAAAGGACTAAAATGTAAAAGTTATGAAAATGATCATACATGAGTGAATTAATGGAAATTAGGGGTTGTTGTAGTTAAGAAAATGATTCAGCTAGGCTTAAAATACAAGGAAGTTGAATAAAAATCATTTTACAAACCTAGGGGTAAAAGTGTAATTATGTAAAAGTTTAGGGGCAAAATTATAATTTTTCCAAATTATGATTCATGGGTCAATTTAGTTAATGTGAGTATTAAAAAGGTGAAATTGTTATTATAGATCAAGAAACATGAAGCCCGGACCGAAACTGAGGCAAGAACAAGGTTGAGGACTAAATCGAATATCTATACACATTTTGAGTACCGAGGTAAGTTTGTGTGAAATTAAGGCTACACAATTTTTTATATTTTTAATTGCTTGATATTATGTGAAATGAATATTATTTTAATGAAAATCGACTAATGATGCCTCAATGAGAGTACGATAAAAATAAGTTAAGTTGAAGTCCTGGTTGAACATTCGGAATAATAAGGATACCTATGTCACGGCATGAGATAAGGAAGGTCCCGTATAAGACCATACATGGGACATCGCATCGGCACTGAATGTAGATCCTATATAAGATCATGTTTGGGATATAGCATCAGCACCGAATGTAGGGGAGTATAAGACCATGTCTGGGACATAACATCGGCACTAAATAAGGAAGGTCCCGTGTAAAACCATGTCTGGGACATGGCCTCGGCACCAAAGCGAGCTCTCATGTAAGTCCATGTCTGGGACATGGTAGCGACATCTATATACAACTTGTATAAGACCAAGTCTGGGACATGGCATCGATATTGAGATTTGAGATCCGTGTAAGACCATATCGAGGATATGGCATCGGCATCGAGATGTGATCCCATATAAGACCATATCTAGGATATGGCATTGGCATCGTGATACATGTATGATGAGATTGAGTATCCTCCGATATTCTAAGTAGTTCAACGGGCAAAGAGCTAAGTTTATGTACCAATGACAAAGAGTTAAGTTTATGTTTAAAGAGCATAAAATGCTAAAGTTATGTGATGAAGTGATACAGGTACTCATGAGTAACTTATGAGAAATGAATGCAAAATGTGATATGTAAATTGGTAATAGTATGCATGAGTAAATTTTGTTGTTATGTTTGAGAAATTGTGTATTATTCAATGAGATGAATGAATACTAATATAAGTCTCAATGTTGTTATTTATTCATGCAAACTTACTAAGCTTTATGCTTACCCTCATTCTTTTCCCTTTTTCTTGTAGTATCGCTAAGCTAGCTCGGAGATCGTAGGATGTCAGAGTTTGGATCACACTATCAACTATTCTTTTTGTTATAGTAAAGTTGATTTATTTTAGGTGTGGCATGTATAGGAACTTGGTCATTTTGTTATGTCATATTTGTTAGCCAAAGTGCTGGCTATTATGGTTACTCTATTATTTTGTAAATGGCCATTGGGAATTGGCCAATACTTGTTAAGTTACATACATTCAATGATGATGAGTGATCGTGTCAAACAGTCGAGTTTTAATATTTATAAAGAATGATTGAACCTATAGATTAACTATGACAACGATTGAGGCAAGTGTACCTATCGAACAATAGTATAGTTTAGGCAAGATTATTTATCGAACCCAAAGGAACATAAAAGTACTACTACTCACTTTCCTTCTATTATTTAGCCTAAAATATGGAGTGATTGGTTGATTAAACTAATGAAAAACTAAACTAGATGCAAAGACAAAAGAATGAAACTTTGGAAAAAGACTGTGGAAAACTTAGTTGATTACGAAGATACCCTCAAAAAGAATCCACCTATGACTTCTCTTGTTATCTAAATTTTAATTCATATGACTTCTTTACTTAGCTTGATCCGTAAGACTCCCTAACCTATATTAAACCCTCTCTCGAGGTGAATAACATCTAACCTTAGGTTAATTAGTGGAACTCTCGTTCTCTTATAATAACCCCCTAAGGAAGCAGTAAATCAATCAATGGATTCCCATATTAGGTTTCACCCTAATCCGGAAAAATCTCATCACCCTATCTCTAGGCGTGCGATCAACTCCGCTTAATTATGCTAGATCTACTCTTAGGCAGGGTCTATTCCTCCTCCACCTAAGCACATCAGATTTGGATTAAGCAATATAATTAAGAACAAACTAAGTACTTATCATATAATTTAGAAATCAAATAACAAAATTTGTCATAGGTTTCATCCCCTTCAGGTATCTGAAGGGTTTAGTTCATAACAGAATAAGAAAACATCTCAAGAGAAAAGATAAAACAAAGCATAAGAAATCCCTAAAACCCCCTGAAGGAATTAAAGAGGAGATCCTCTGTCTTGAGTAGAACTCCGGCTTCTTGAGATGGATCAATTAGTTATCTTCAAGTAATTCCCTGAATAAAAGCTCTAGCAGAAAACTCTTCCCAAACTTGATTCTCTAGAATGGCTGCCTTGGGTTGTTTATATAGGCTCTTTAGATGCTTTACTTGGCTCCTAAGTACCTCCTTCAAGTAGAATTGCTATTAAGATGTTTAGGTAGACTTAGGAGTATGTTTCTTTGGCTTCAAGCATCCAAATCGAGTGAAATTGCTCATTCCCATGGTAGGGGCACGCTCATGGCACATGCCCATATAAATTGTCTTCAAGCCGTGTCTCGATTCTGTCGATTGGGGCACGGCCGTGTAAATTGTGGCATGGCCGTGTGAAGTAATTTGATGAGGCACGACCATGTCGAATTCTTAGGTTGGCCCAATTTGGTCTGTTTTAAGCCTATTTTACTTTCTTTTTATCCTTAGGTGCTTTCTTGAGTATAAGACATGAAAATAAAGGATTAAGAGCACCTTTTTACATAAATCAGGGATAAATCATCCAAAAGCATACTAAATGTGGGATTAAAATATGTTACTTTTATGGTTTATCAAATACCCCCACACTTAAGCTTTTGCTTGTCCTCAAGCAAAATTCTCAACTTACAATTAAAACGAACTTTCCATAATTCATAATTCCTATCGACAATGTCTCATCATAACTCATAGATAATTTATACATGGATAATTCAACTCAAAAAGTCCTAAAGATTCAATCACGATAAGTCATACCTTTGTAGTAAGAAAACATAGGTGTCTCCCCTTATCTGAATAATTACCTTTAATTAAAAACCGACAAGGATTGACATCATCACTAAAGGTTCACTCAAATCACTCAAAGTGTTTAAGGTTCAAGAATAAGCACTCATAAGTCGAACCTGAAAAGTTAATCCCATAGGCTTGCCTGAAAATCAAATCTCCACCACTGTATATGAGATGGTACACAGATCAAAAGGTCTTTATCAGGGTTGTAATGGGGCTAAGGTTAAGAGGTGTGGATACAGGCTGAATTAGAAGGTTAGAATCAAGACTGACTTGACAAATTACCTAACTAGAAACAATGAACTAAATATGAATATTTACATCGAATGAAAACTAATAATACCACTATTGATATTTACTATATAATAAAGAGTATTTTCATCACTTAAAATTTGATAATACTTTAATATGAGCTTTTTCTTCAACAATTGGAATTTAAATGCTCTAAGCTATTTTTTTTAAGAACAAACTAAAATATTACATCATAAATGATAAATGTAACTATTGAACTAATATAATTCAGTAACTTAATCAAATCAAACCTCGATTAAAGGGTAGTCAAAAGAAAAGGTGATAACAAATACAAAGGGATTTTGGGTTAATATTAGTGGGTGAGTCAATAAAAAGGTTGTTTGGATTCAACGGGGTTCACTAGGGGTTTATTTGTGAAGGTAAGCTTTTTATGGAGTAAGTGGGTTAAATCCTAGGTGCCTTTATCATCTCAATATATCAAATCATAGATGTGGTCTCAACATGTATAAACGAGGCAAGTTCTAGAATAACAGTTCAAAGTTGACACACTCATAATCAATAAAGTGAGCACAAAAAAGAATATATGCTCTATAAGGCTCAAAATCTCACAAAAATATGGGTGTTTTTGACATCAATCCCTGTAAATTTCAAACTTCAAAGTAATACTCAAATTCAGTTCAACGACCTATTAATTTTTAATTTTTAGAAAGTAGACTTATCATGCTCGATTCTCTAGTATCCTTCAAATTTAATCATCAGTGCACAATTAACTATGACTTACTCTAAAACATATCAATACAAATAATAAATCAACTGAAATTTCATCTTAATTAGTAATATGAGAAAAATACTTGAAAACAAGACTAAATTCAGGATTTGAGAATAATGCAAAAAGTCAGGTACTTTTACCCCCCACACTTAAGATGTACATTGCCCTCAATGTACAAAGATAGATAAACAATTATGTAATAATAAAATCAAAAGAGAAGGGGAGAAGTAACACTTCCTGGATTTTTGGATGAAGCCTATGAAAAGAAACCGGATAAGATTAGAGGTGAACGTGGGGAAGCATCTCGAACAGTTTGAAATTGAATCCTCGAAGTAACCAGCTTGGTTTTATTGTATCCTAAGCTAAATCTAAATGCCATTGAGAAAAAGGAGAAAATAATAAATGAAGTGAAAATAAAAATATGAATAAAAGTAAGTAATTAAATAGAGATAAGGTCCACGCTCATGTGCCTAGTCGTGGTGTCCACACTGCTCTGACCACGTAGATTGCAAGGCCGTATGGGTATGGAAACCTATGCCTAAATCGAAAAGAAATAAAACCAAACTAATTAGTACGGTTAGTACTCGGGTTGCCTCCCGAGAAGTGCTCGTTTAAAGTCTTGAGCTAGACTTACCTATTGTACACACAATCAAGGTGGTTTGAGGAGGTGGAAATCCTTTCTCATGTGATCAACTCGGTCATGGATATAAAGTTTAAGTCGAGTAATGTTTACCTCAAAAGTGTTGAATTTAGAATTGCTTACCTTGACTGTGCCGTATAGGAAGACATTAAGTACCTCAAAAGTGATTTCTTTGTTTGCCTTAAGTTCTGAATTAGTGATTCGAGGGTCTTCCTTATTCAATAATACCTGATCCTCTATTTTGATGTGATTTGTTGTTCCTATCAGCTCGCTCTGGGGTTTTCTTCAGTTTCACTTCGTGTGGTTCTGGTTCTTCTTTAAATTGTGTTTTCCACTCTTCTAGTTTGTCGACCCTAAGGCTCCGTTCCTCATATAATTCTTCTTTATTGGCATGAAGGTCTATGATCCGGCTCAGGTTTGTAGCTTTGTGGTGTTTCCTGCAATGAAGGTTGAACAAGTTGGTTATCAACTGAATTTACTTTCTCACCTTTATCACTTGACGTTCTGGCCGAGTCAAGAGCTTGAAGAGTGACTATCTCATCACCTACACGAAGTATGAGTTCACCTACATAGATATCAATTTTAGCTCTGGAAGTTGTTAGAAAGGGTCTTCCTAAAATTAAGGGGATCGTGTTGTCCTCATCCATGTCTAAAACGACAAAGTCTACTGGGAATACGAATTTATCAATTTTGATTAGAACATTTTCTATTATACCCCTAGGAATTCTTATAGTTGTATCAGTTTATTGAATGCTCATCCTAGTTTGTCTGGGTTTCCCTAGATCTAGTTGTTTAAACATTTTGTAAGGCATAACATTGATGCTTGCCCCTAAATCCACTAATGTATTATCAATAGATAAACTACCAATTAAACATGGAATTGTAAAACTCCCTAGATTGTTTAATTTTCACGGCAGATCGTTTTGTAGAATTGCTGAGTACATTGCGTTTAGCTCCACGTGGTGCTCTTCATCTAATTTGTGTTTGTTGGTCAAGAGTTGTCTTAAAAATTTCCTCGAGTCTGGAATCTGGAAAAGAGCTTCAAGAAGGGGTAAGTTAATATGTAATTTCTTTAAAAGTTTAATAAACTTACCGAACTGTTCCTCTGAATCATCTCCTTTCAATGCTTCGGGATAAGGTATGCGAGGTTTGTATTCTTTGATTATTGGTTTTGGCTTTCCATGTGCTACCTCTATTTTACCTTTTTCTTCCTTGGTTTCTTGTGCCGTGGTGGGCTCGTCTACCTTTGTACCCTTTTGAGCTGTGATGGCTTAGATATGTTCTTTTGGGTTTATTTCTGCGTTACTTGGTAGACATCCTTGTTGACGTTCAGAAATTAGCTTTTTGAGATGTCCCACTGACCTAGTAAGTTCTCCAACTTGATTCTCGATCCCTTTGATCGATTTTTGTTGTTCATCAAGTGCTGTTTCAGTATTTTGGAAATGAGAATCTGTGGCTGCCATGAATTTTGTCAGCATCTCTTCAAGATTCGGCTCCTCTTCTTGTTGGTGAGGTGGTTGTTGAAAATCTGGAGGAAGTCCCGATATTTGGCTATTTTGATCATCCCACGAGAAATTGGGATGGTACTTTCAACCTGCATTATAAGTGTCACTATAAAAATTATTTTGATATCTAGAATAGCTACCTGTATAGTGAGCTTGCTTGTTTTCCATGCCATATCTGTAGAGTGGGTTCTCAGGATTCACCACGCCTCCTAGATTCAAATCATATTGTATTTCTGGATGTACATGCGAGGGACTATACCAATCATCAATCCTTTTATTCATTATCTCTAACTGATTAGATAACCTAGTGACCATGTCGAGGTTGAAGACACTGGCTGTTCTAGTAGGAGTTGTCCTCATGACTTGCCACTGATAATTATTCAGTGCCATCTTTTCCATAGACTAAAATTTTTTGCCAAAAGCAAAATAGAGGAAAAAATTAGCAAAGTAAAAAATAAAAATAATAAATAATAATAATAAAAAATTGGCTAAAGTAATAAAAATAGAGATTTCTTAATATTTTAGTGTTCCCCGGTAACGGCGCCAAAAACTTGATCGTGTCAAACAGTCGAGTTTTAATATTTATATAGAATGATCGAACTTGTAGACTAACTATGACAACGATTGAGGCAAGTGCACCTATCGAACAATAGTATAGTTTAAGCAAGATTATTTATCGAACCCAAAGAAACCTAAAAGTACTACTACTCACTTTCTTTCTATTATTTAGCCTAAAATATGGAGTGATTGGTTTATTAAACTAATGAAAAACTAAACTAGATGCAAAGACAAAAGAATGAAACTTTGGGAAAAAACTGTGGAAAAACTCAGTTGATTACGACGATACCCTCAGGAAGAATCCATCTATGACTTCTCTTGTTATCTAACTTTTAATTCATATGACTTCTTTACTTAGCTTGATCCGTGAGACTTCCTAACCTATATTAAACCCTCTCTCGAGGTGAATAACTTCTAACCTTAGGTTAATTAGTGGAACTCTCGTTCTCTTATAATAACCCCCTAAAGAAGCAGTAAATCGATTAATGGATTCCCATATTAGGTTTCACCTTAATCCGGCAAAATCTCGTCACCCTATCTCTAGGCGTGCGATCAACTCCGCTTAATTATGCTAGATCTACTCTTAGGCAGGGTCTATTCCTCCTACACCTAAGCACATTAGATTTGGATTAAGCAACATAATTAAGAACAAACTAAGTACTTATCATATAATTTAGAAATCAAATAACAAAATCTGTCATAGGTTTCATCCCCTTCAGGTATCTGAAGGGTTTAGTTCATAACTGAATAAGAAAACATCTCAAGAGAAAAGATAAAACAAAACATAAGAAATCCCTAAAACCCCCTGAAGGAATTGAAGAGGAGATCCTTTGTCTTGGGTAGAATCTCCGACTTCTTGAGATGGATCAACTGGCTATCTTCGAGTAATTCCCTGAATAAAAGCTCTGGCAAAAAACTTTGCCCAAAACTTGATTCTCTAGAACGAATGCCTTGGGTTGTTTATATAAGCTCTTTAGATGCTTTACTTGGCTCCTAAGTACCTCCTTCAAGTAGAATTGCTATTAAGGTGTTTAGGTAGACTTAGGAGTATGTTTCTTTGGCTTCAAGCATCCAAATTTGAGTGAAATTGCTCATTCCCGTGGCAGGGGCACGCCCATGGCACACGCCCATGTAAATAGTCTTTAGGCCATGTCTCGATTCTGTCAATTGGGGCACGGCCATATAAATCATGGCATGGTCGTGTGAAATAATTTGACAAGGGACAGCCGTGTGGCTTGAAGTCTAGGCCGTGTCGAATTCTTAGATTGGCCCAATTTGGTCCATTTTAAGCCCGTTTTGCATTCTTTTTATCTTAAGTGCTTTCCTAAGTATAAGACATGAAAAGAAAGTATTAAGAGTACCTTTTTACATAAATCAGGGATAAATCATCCAAAAGCATACTAAATGTGGGATTAAAATATATTACTTTTACGATTTATCAATGAGTTTTATGAAGTGAAAGTTTATGCAATTGATTGAGTAAAGTGTGAAGGGTTTGTTTGATGAATTGGTAATCATTCATAGTGTATTATTGTCATGTTATGTGTTGCTTGTGGTGGTATAAATGTGTTTAAATTTTCAGGGTGGCAATTGGCTTGGTAAATAGCCTTATAGTTGTCCACACGGGTAGATACACGGGCGTGTGTCTAGGCCGTGTGTGACACATGGTCAACCCTATGGGTGTGTTGATAGGTAGTGTGTCTCCCTACATCAAATTCGGGAGAATTCAATTCATCACGCAGGCCAGCACACGGATGTGTGACTAGGCCGTGTGCCCCTAAGTGTTTGTTGACATCATAAATACAATACCCAGGTTTTCACACACGGGTGAGAACACGACGTGTCTAAGCCATGTGAGGGATACGAGCCACAGACACGGGTGTGTGTCTGGCCGTATAAAAACCCCTGTAGGTTTGAAATGAAAAATAAATTCCACACGGGCTAGGAACATGGGCATGTGTAACCACACGGCCTGCCCACACAGGTGTGTTCCATCCCACACGGGCGTGTAGCCCTGCTTTAACCAAAAACTTTCTAAGTGTGCAAAAGTTTTCGGTTTGATCCCAAACCATCCCGTATGTATGCTTAGGGTCTTGTAGACCCAGAATAGGGATGCTATGAATATGAATGAAAAAGTTTTAAGTCAAAACGAAATTTTATGTCCCAAGGTTGTATGTTTAAGCAAGTTAAGTTTAGTAATGCCTTGTATCCGGTTCCAACGTTGAACACAAGTAAAGGGTGGTACATTTAGTGGTATCAGAGCTATGGTTCAGTCGATTCTCAGACTAACGTAACATATGCATGAGTCTCGCTATTCATGCCATACATATGAGTTTTTACATTATAATAGTGTGACGACTCTTGACGATTTAAATTGTGTTTTCATATAGTAAATGGATCTCGATAGAGCTGTGGTGGTTAATGTAGAAAGTAACATGCCAGCTCCACTAAAGGGATGGTGCCGAATGAAAATGAAAATAGACCAATGACTGTGAGTCAGAGAGGAGGAGAAGAGGCTAGGGAAGCCTTTTTTTCACATGATGAATGCATGGTATACGGAGTTTGTTCGTATGAACCCGAATGCGCAACCCCCTCCACCCCCGCCTATTCCTCAGCCTACCCTTATAGTTCCCCAAGTGGTAGAAGTGGTAAGAAGAAAAAAAACCTCCGGTCGATAAAATCCAGAAACAAGGAGCCGAGGAATTTAGAGCTAGCAAAGATGATGATTCGGAAAGAGCCAAATTTTGGCTTGAAAATACAGTCAGGGTATTTGATGAATTATCTTGCACACTTGAAGAGTGCATGAAATATGTGGTGTCTCTCTTGAGAGATTCCGCTTATCAGTGGTAGAACACCCTTGTGTCGGTTGTACCAAGGAAAGGATTACATTGGAGTTTTTCCAGGAAGAATTTTGGAAGAAGTACATTAGCCAAAGATTTATTGATTAGAAGAGAAAAGAATTCCTTGAGCTAAAACAAGGTCGAATAACAGTAACTGAGTATGAGCGTGAGTTCATAAGGCTCATCAAATACGCTCGAGAATGTGTATCCACTGAAGCCATTATGTGTAAATGGTTTGAGGACGGATTAAATGAAGATATCCAATTATTTATTGGTGTCCTACAATTAAAGGAATTTGTTGTGCTAGTGGACAGGGCTTGTAAAGCCGAGGAGTTGGTTAAAGAGAAAAGAAAAACTGAGATTGAGCCTCGGTGACTCAAGAAAGAGGCAACTGTATAAGTCATTTCAGTCCTCATCCAAGAAGCTAAGAAACTTCCCAAATCGATCAGCTACTTCAGCCAGGTTTTCGAATAGAAGTAAGGGTAAACAGTACTCGAGGTCTAAAGCTCAGACCACTTCAGTTGTTAGTGTTGGGAACACTCGACCAAATAGATCGGAATGCCCACAATATAGCAGACGTCATCCCGATGAGTGTCGAGCACATCAGAGAGCCTATTTTAATTGTGGTCCAAAATATTATTTTATTAGAGAATGCCCTGAGATGGTTGAAAAATAGAAAATTTAGAGTGCAAGATCAGGAAGCACTACTAAAGGGAAACAATAAAGAAACCTGGAAAGTGGAACGAGTAATAAGAGTACACCCAGAGAGCACGCTACGAGATCTGAGGGTAGAGCGCCTGCGAAGACTTATGCTATTCACGCTCGCGAAGAGGCGTCATCCCCTAATGTAATTACGGGTACATTTTCTCTTCATGATACTAATGTTGTTGCTTTAATTGATCTGGGATCTACCCACTCATATATTTGCATGAAATTAGTATCTAGTATGAGTATGCCTATAGAGTCTACAGAATTTATGATAAAAGTGTCCTATCCCTTAGGCAAATGTGTATTAGTTGATAAGGTATGCAAAGATTACCCATTGATGATTAGAGGTCATTATTTTAAGGAAAATATTATGCTATTGCCATTTGATGAATTCGATACAATTCTTGGTATGGACTGGTTAACCGCTCATGATGTGACTGAAAATTATGGAAAGAAATACATTGAATTGAGATGTGAAAATGGGGACACTCTTCATGTTGAATCAGATGAACAGAACAGATCACCTGTAGTGATTTCTTATATGATTGCCCAGAAATATGTAAGAAAGGGATATGAAGCATATCTTGCCTTTGTGATGAATGCCAAAGAGACTGAGTTAAGAATTGAAGTAGTGTCGAAAGTATGTGAATATCCAGATGTATTCCCCGAAGAATTGCCAGGGTTACCTCCTGTTAAAGAGGTTGAATTTGGCACTGAGTTAGCCCCCGGTACTGCACCTATATCGATTGCTCCATACAGAATGGCTCAAACTGAGTTGAAAGAATTGAAGGCACAATTACAAGAGTTGACGGACAAAGGCTTCGCAATACCCAGTTATTCTCATTGGGGTGCTCCAATTTTATTTGTGAAAAAAAGATGGTTCCATGAGATTATTTATAGATTATCGACAGCTTAATAAGGTAACTGTGAAGAACAAGTACCCATTGCCAAGGATCGACGATTTATTTGATCAATTAAAGGGAGCCACTATGTTTTCCAAGATAGACTTGAGGTCTAGTTATTACCAATTGAGAATCAAAGACTCTGATGTGCCGAAGACTGTGTTTTGAACAAGGTATGGTCACTATGAGTTCTTAGTCATGCTTTTCGGTTTAACAAATGCCCCTACTGTGTTTATGGATTTAATGAACCGCATCTTTCGGGCATACTTGGATAAATTTGTTGTGGTTTTTATTGATGATATATTGATTTATTCTCGTGATGAGGATGAGCATGACGAGCACTTGAAGATGATTTTATAGATTTTACGAGATAATCAGTTGTATGCTAAGTTTAGAAAAAGTGAATTTTGGCCCAAATAAGTTAGATTTTTAGGGCACATTATCTCGAGAGATGGAATCCGAGTTGACCCGAGTAAGATTTTTGCTATTGTTGATTGGAAACCGACGAGAAATGTATCAGAGGTTAGAAGTTTTCTGGGCCTAGCTAGCTATTAAAGACAGTTTGTCAAGGGATTTTCCATGATAGCTACACCAATGACGAGTTTGTTATAGAAAGATGTAAAGTTTGAGTGGACAGAAAAGTGCCAACAGAGTTTCGAGAAACTAAAGACATTGTTGACTGAGGCACCAGTTCTAGTACAACCAGAACCGAGAAAAGAATTTATGATTTATAGTGATGTGTCCTTAAATGGATTGGGCTATGTGCTTATGCAAGAGGGCAAGGTGATAGCATATGCCTCCAGACAGTTAAATCCATATGAGAAGAATTACCCGACACATGATTTAGAGTTGGCTGCCATTATGTTTGCATTGAAGATATGGAGACACCATTTGTATGGTGAAAAATGTCAGATATTCACCGATCATAAAAGCCTAAAGTACTTGATGACTCAAAAGGAATTGAACTTAAGGCAGTGAATATGGTTAAAGCTGATAAAAGACTATGAGCTAAGGATAGACTACCATCCGGGAAAGGCGAATATAATCGTCGATGCTTTGAGTAGAAAATCCTTATTTACTTTGAGGGCTATGAATATACGGGTGACTTTGTCAGACGTTGGTTCCATTCTAACTGAGTTGAGAGTTAGACCGGTGTTTCTCTAAGAGATTTGTGAAGCTCAGAAAGGTGATAGTGACTTGCAAGCCAAAAGAGTTCAGTGTGAGTCGGGTGTTGAATCAGATTTTAGATTAATTTTGATGGATGTTTGATGTTTTGAGACAGAGTCTGTGTACCAAAAATGATGAGCTCATTCAGAAAGTTTCACACGAGGCACATAGCAGATGTCTATCTGTACATCCGGACAGCACAAAAATGTATAATGACTTAAAGAAATGGTATTGGTGGCCGAGTATGAAGAAAGATGTTTTTGAGTTTGTATTTAAATGCTTGATTTGTTAGCAAATGAAGGCCGAACACCAAGTACCTTCGGGTTTACTTTAGCCTATTATGGTTCCCGAGTGGAAATGGGACCGTATTACTATGGACTTTATGACGGGTTTGCCATTAACACCGAATAAGAAAGATGCCGTATGGGTTGTGGTAGATAGACTTACGAAGTCAACCCATTTCATACTTGTACGCATTTGATTATTCACTTGATAAGTTGGCAGACATGTATGTTTTAGAAATTGTAAGACTATATGGAGTGTCGTTGTCGATTATATCGTATAGAGATCCGAGATTCACATTCCGATTTTGGAAAAAGTTGCAAGAAGCTTTGGGCACAAAGTTAAGTTGTAGTACAACTTTTCACCCACAAACTGACGGACAGTCGGAGAGATTAATACAGATACTTAAGGATATGCTCCGGTGTTGTGTTCTTGAGTTTCAGGGCAGCTGGGAAAAGTATTTACCATTGGTAGAGTTTACCTATAATAACAATTTTCATTCGAGTTTGAGAATGGCGTCTTATGAGGCTTTGTATGGGCAAAATTGTCGAACGCCTTTGTATTGGACCGAACTCAAAGAAAATCAAATTCACGGGGTCGATTTAGTTAAAGAAATCGAAGAGAAGGTAAAAATAATTCATGATAGTTTAAAAGCTGCTTCTGATAAATAAAAGTCCTACTCAGATTTGAAATGGAAAGAGATCGAATTTCAAGTTGGTGATAAGGTATTCTTGAAAGTGTCACCATGGAAGAAAGTTCTCAGATTTGGCCAGAAAAGTAAGTTGAGTCCATGTTTTATCGGACCTTATGAGATCACCAAGAGGATAGGGCCGGTGGCCTATCGATTGGCTTTTTCGTCCAAATTGAAAAAGATTCATGATGTGTTTCACGTGTCTATGTTACGTTGTTACCAATCAGATCCTTCGCATGTAATTGCACAAACAGAGGTTGAAATTTAACTCAACATGACTTATGGCGAAGAACCGGTTAAGATTTTGGCACGGAAAGTCAAACAGTTAAGGAAAAAAAGTATAGCTCTTGTGAAATTTCTATGGCAAAGACATGGGGTAGAAGAGGCTACATGGGAGCCCCAGGAGGCTATGAGAAACTAGTACCCAAATCTTTTTACTGGTAAGATTTTTGGGACAAAAATGCCTAAGGTGGGAGAATTGTAACAGCCCGATTTAGGGCCTAATTGGAACAGTGGTTGCGAGACCACAAATTCGAGGTAGAAATATGTGTTTTATGATTTTCAAGAGGCCTATAGCATGCTTGCATGATTGTGTGAAAATTTCATGAAGAAATTTTATAAGTTAGTGAACAATTTGTCTGTTAGGATTAAATTGCAAAGATTAGAAAATATGAGATTCTAGAAGATTTAAGTATGAAATAGTACTATAAAAATAATCAGAAATCCTTATTTTACAATTAGACCAATATATGTTAAGATGGACAAAAATAGACATGGGAAGGAAAAATATTAAGAAAAGGCCTTAAGGGTATTTTTGTCATTTGGTTAATAAAAGAATTAAAAGGGAAAAAGAAGTCAAAATTCATGTCCATCTTCTTCACCATAGCCAAAATTTTCAAGCTCTCCATAGCTAAGGTTTCTTCAACTTTCAAGCTTGATTGTAAGTACCTTATAGCCTCGTTTTTAATATTCTTCGTATTTTTAAGATCCTTGTAGCTCGATTTAGCTATTTCTAGCTATATTTTGAGCTAGGGTTTATGTTCAAAAATTTACCCATGTATGAATTGCATGTATTTTGATGATTTATGGAAAAATATGAAAGTTTAATGTATGATAAACATCTTTTTCTAAGTGATTTTCATGAGAAATTTAGTTGTAAAATTTATGAAAATGGTCATACATGAGTGAATAAGTGGAAATTAGGGGCTTTTGTAGTTAAGAAAATGATTCGGCTAGGCTTAAAATACAAGGAAGTTGAATAAAAATCATTTTACAAACCTAGGGGTAAAAGTATAATTATGTAAAAGTTTAAGGGCAAAATTTTAATTTTTCCAAAGTATGATTCATGGGTCAATTTAGTCAATGTGTGTATTAAACAAGTGAAATTGTTATTATAGATCAAGAAACATGAAGCCTAGACCGAAACTGAGGCAAGAATAAGATTGAGGACTAAATCGAATATCTACACATATTTTAAGTACCGAGGTAAGTTTGTGTGAAATTAAGGCTACACAATGTTTTTGTATTTTTAATTGCTTGATATTATGTGAAATGAATATTATTTCTATGAAAATCAACTAATGATGCCTCAATGAGAGTATGATGAAAATAAGTTAAGTTGAAGTCCCCGTTGAACATTCGAAATAATAAGGATACCTATGTCACGGCATGAGATAAGGAAGGTCCCGTATAAGACTATGTCTGGGACATGGCATCGGCACCGAATGTAGGTCTCATATAAGACCATGTTTCGGACATGGCATCGACACCGAATGTTGGTCTCGTATAAGACCATGTCTTGAACATAGCATCAGCACCAAATGTAGGTCCCGTATAAGACCATGTCCGGGACATGGCATCGGCACTAAATAAGGAATGTCCCGTGTAAGACCATGTCTGGGGCATGGCCTCGACAACAAAGAGAGATATCGTGTAAGACCATGTCTAGGACATGGCATCGACATTTATATATGATATCGTGTAAGACCATGTCTGGGACATGGCATTGACATCGAGATAGGAGATCCGTGTAAGACCATATCGAGGATATGGCATCGGCATCGAGATGTGATCCCATGTAAAACCATATCTAGAATATGGCATTGGCATCGTGATACATGTATGATGAGATTGAGTATCCTCCGATATTCCAAGTAGTTCAACGGGCAAAGAGCTAAGTTTATGTACCAATGACAAAGAGTTAAGTTTATGTTTAAAGAGCATAAAGTACTAAAGTTATGTGATGAAGTGATATAGGTACTCATGAGTAACTTATGAGAAATGAATGCAAAATGTGATATGTAAATTGGTAATAGTATGCATGAGTAAGTTATGTTGTTATGTTTGAGAAATTGTGTATTATTCAATGAGATGAATGGATACTATTATAAGTCTCAATGTTGCTATTTATTTCATGCAAACTTACTAAGCTTTATGCTTACCCTCTTTCTTTTCCCTTTTCCTTATAGTATCGCCAAGCTAGCTCAGGGATCGTAGGACGTCGGAGTTCGGATCATACTATCAACTATTCTTTTGGTATAGTAAAGTTGATTTATTTTGGGTATGGCATGTATAGGAACTTGGTCATTTTGTTATGTCATATTTGTTAGCCAAAGTGTTGGCTATTATGGTTACTCTATTAATTTGTAAATGGCTATTAGGAATTGGCCAATAGTTGTTAAGTTACATACATTCAATGATGATGAGTTTTATGAAGTGAAATTTTATACAATTGATTGAGTAAAGTGTGAAGGGTTTGTTTGATGAATTGGTAATCATTCATAGTGTATTATTGTCATGTTATGTGTTGCTTGTAGTGGTATAAGTCTGTTTAAACTTTCAGGGTGGCAATTGGCTTGGAAAATAGCCTTATAGTTGTCCACACAGGTAGACAAATGGGTGTGTGTCTAGGCCGTGTGTGACACACGGTCAACCCCATGGGTGTGTTGATAGGCGTGTGTTCCTTGCATCAAATTTGTGATAATTCAATTCGTCACACGGGTCAGCACACGGGCGTGTGACAAGGCCGTGTGCCCCTAAGTGTTTGCTGACGTCATAAACAAAATACCCAGGCTTTTACACACAAGTTAGGATACGGGCATGTCTAGGCCGTGTGAATGACACGGGCCACAGACACGGCCATGTGTCCGCGGTGTGAGAACCCCTAGGTTTGAAATGAAAAATAAATTCCACACGAGTTAGGAAAATGAGTATGTGTGACCAGACAGCCTACCCACACGGACGTGTTCCATTCCACACGGGTGTGTAGCCCTGTTTTAAGCAAAAACTTTTAAGTGTGCAAAAGTTTCGATTTGGTCCCGAACCATCCCGTATGTATGTTTAGGGTCTTATAGACCCAGAATAGGGAGATTATGAATATGAATGAAAAAGTTTTAAGTTGGAACGAAATTTTATGTCCCAAGGTTGTATGTTTAAACAAGTTAAGTTTGGTAATGCCTCGTATTCGGTTCTGGCGTTGAACACGGGTAAGGGGTGTTACAATATTCCCAAACTAAATTTTAACTTATCATTGTATAAGGGAAACTTGCTCCTCCTTCTCTCACCATCTTCATGTTCTTCATCTTCATCGAACCCAACCAAGCTTCCATGTTTATCTGAGTCCCATACCTTAATCTCATTCCCATCCTTCTTTTCTCCAGTACGTGCAGTAGCAACATTATTAGTCCATCTGACATTGCAAAATCACCAGCATATTCATATTAGCCATTCCATCTGATGTTGCAAAATCACCAGCATATTCATCAGCAACAACTTCACTATCATTATCCTTTCCAACAGTAGACCCTAAACTAATATGTCCACCACTTTCTATACCAATATCCTCATCCACCTCAATAACAATAGTAGACACACCCTCCCCATCAGCTTGTACCTCTCCTACATCACCCTTCCCACCAGATTCTACCTTTTCCAGATAACCTTCACCATCAGATTCTACCCTTCATCATCACCCTCCCCATCAACTTCCACTCCTTCAACATCACCCTCCCTAGTAGTCAACAAAAAAATTTCATCTACAATTATAGGGTTATCAATCTCATGTTCAACATATAACTCAATCTCCTTAAACTTGACCTAAAAGTCCAACATAGCTATGGTGGAAGTGTCATCATAAGTCACACTTAGATTATTTTGTAACCCTACTGTACTAGGCTTATGAAAATATATTAACATGACAGTGTTAAACCCTAACCTAATTTTGACTATTTTGCATAATTTAAAATAAGATATTGTGTCTGGGTCCTCTTTAAGCCTAATTACTTCCCCACCTACATATCTAACACATGGGTCCTTTATAAAGTGCCCACCCACATGCAAAATAATATAATATTCATTATCTGATGACATCTACAAAAAAATAACAAATTGTAAGCAAAAAACATTAAAAAAACAAAGCAATAACAGAAGTATACAATTTTAACATCTTTTCTGAGCAAAAACAATTTTCTTTGAATAAACAAACAATTTTCTAAGCAAAAAAAAATTAAAAAATAACAAAATAAAACTCACTACCTACACCGGGACCACTTCTTTGAATACAATACAAAACAGTAACACATGTCTACAATTTTAACATCTTTTAGCTTGGGTAACATAAATCAACATCATCGAGACCACTGTCGCATCAAAAATCAATAAAACAAACCCTACATTCTGGCACTAAAATTGGGGTAAATATCCCATATATACCAAAAATAAAAAAAATTATAGAAATGTGCCAGTTTGAAGAATATTTACGGGAAAGTACCATTTTCCCCAAAAACGCGTCCACGTCAGCACGTTTTTGGGGGATGCAGAGCTAAAGCGCGCCCCTTAGGATGCGCTTTTGTCCACCTCAGCAAAAACCCCTTTATTTCTTTCACACTTCAATCCTTTCTCAATTTTCTCTCAATTTTCTCTCAATTTTCTCTCAATTTTCTCTCAAAGTCCTTGAAATTTACGCTCAAATTTCTAAATAGTCCTTTACTATTTACGAAAAAACCCTTTATAATTTTTTTAATATATTTTTTTGGAATATTTTAAATTTTTTTATCGGATTACAATGGCCGGGAAATTACGTCGCCTAGACAACAAGCACATCTCCGTCGAGCAAATGCAAATGGTAAGTTTTAATTTTAATTTTTCAATATTATTTAATTTATTTTTCAATTATGCAATTTTAATTAATTTTTAATTATATAATTTTTTAAACAGTCTGTAGATCGGGTGTTGGAATGTTATATTCGCAACATGCATGGTCCCCCATCGCCGTTGATCGAGACTTACCTGCGGGAAGCGGGTTTTTGGCACGTGGCCACGATAGGCCGAGGGTTCAAGATGGAGCCTCATTTGATCAGTGCGTTGATTGAGAGGTGGAGACCCGAGACGCACACTTTCCACTTGCATGCGAGAGTGTACCATCACTCTAGAAGATGTGCAGTTGCAGTTGGGATTCTGGGTGGGCCGAATTCGGTAGTCATCGAGTCCGCAACATCTACCGATTGGATGGCCGTATGCTACGAGCTTCTGGGTGTCATTCCGGATAGAATTCAAGGAGCTCGAATCGATATGGCCTGGTTACAAGATGCATTCCCGGAGTCGAACGAGGGTTCGATCGAAGTAGAAAGAATGCGGTATGCTCGGGCATACATTCTTCAGATAATTGAAGGCTATCTGATGCTGGACCTCTCTAGAAACCTCTTCCATCTGAGATGGCTCCTGAAACTTGTTGATTTCAGAGTAGCCGGTGAATTGAGTTGGGGGCCTGCCATGCTATCGAGGTTGTACCGAGAGATGTGCAGGGCGACATGGCCGAGTAAAGCCAAAATCGCAGGTTGCCTATCACTATTGCAGTCATGGGCATGGTTTCGATTTTCATTTTTATGTCCTCGACTCAACCAGCCATATTCATTCCCACTGATAACGAGGTAAATTTAATATTATATTTTACAATTATTTCGTAGATTTATAGTATAAGTGCATGCTAAAAGTTTATTTAATTAGGTGGAACTATTCATGAGTCATGTTGGAATACCTAACTCGCTTGAGGATATCTGACCCTATTGGACCAACTATCGGAATCACAAGTAAGTTTTGAATTTTGGTATTATAATTTAGTATTTCGTATGTAGTCTCTAATATTATGTATATAACTAATATTTTGGTAATGTTAATATAGTTTCAATGGACACCATATGAGGATCCAGAAATTCAAGCGGTAATTCCGGAGGAGTTCTTCAAAATCAGAATAGTTAGCACGTTAAAGTCCCATTGATCACCTATGCGAATGTAGAGATGCACCAGTCAGATCAGGTTCTGCGACAATTTGAATTTCAGCAACTGATCTCCGTGCCACCTAAGGTGCTCGATGATGAGCAAAAGTGGACTTACAGTAGCCGCACATGGATTGGCCAAGATTTTGGTCAGGTCATATCAAGAAGTGGGAGAATCGGTATGACTTTTTACCTATCCAGGAACCGATCATCGTTCCTGAGTTAACGTGCGTGTCGGAGTACATGCCATGGTTTAAGATCCATGATAAGTCGTATATGTTGTCGGAAGAAGAGAGGCGACGGCAAATTCGCGAGCGAAGGGAACGTCGGGCCCCTTTAAATCCAAGGAGAAGGGGTGAAGAGACGGGGCCATCAACAATGCCTACACAGTCACCGGGCCTAGCAACAGCGCCTACATAGTCATCGGGCCCATCAGTTCAGCCGACAACACCGACATCACAGCCTCCACCGTTTATGCCAGGTGCGTACCCTACCCCTTATATGTATCCTCCTAACCCGTATATGTTTCCTTTTCCACCCCACCCTGTGTTGGAATGCATGGCGGGTTCGAGTCCGTTCGACTACTCCCTCTAGCGATCGATCGTAAGGCCGACGTCCGACGTGGGATTAGAGGAGGGCCGTCGGGGCGATTCTTTCTACTGTGCTCCTTCACAGACAGATGCGATCACCCCGCCGTGGTTTATGCAAACACCTCCGGGTCATTATTTTATCAAGGTGGGTCATCATCGCAACACCGAACAAGACCCACCGCCGAAGAAATCGATTCCTTGAGGTTCCACGACCCCGTCGAAAGCTAGAAAAGGAGGAATCCGGTAACAGAATCGCCGACCGCCCAGTGTGGCACTAGTTCCCACCGACATCAGCCCTAAACCCTAAATTAGTTTTGTAATTTTATTTTTTTTGAAATTTAGTTTTAATATATTTAATAAAATTTAAGTTTAATTTTTTATTTGCTGTAATTTAAATTTTGTAATTTAATTTTAATATCTTTGATAAGTTAGAAATGGTTTAATTTTTTTGTAATTTAATTTTTTATATTTAATAAAATTTGAGTTTAATTTTATTTCTTTTGTAATTTAATTTTTAATTTAATTTTAATATCTTTGATAAAATAGAAATGGTTTAATTTTTTTTGTAATTTATTTTTTATATTTAATAAAATTTGAGTTTAATTTTATTTCTTTTGTAATTTAATTTTTAATTTAATTTTAATATCTTTGATAAGATAGAAATGGTTTAATTTTTTTGTAATTTAATTTTTTATATTTAATAAAATTTGAGTTTAATTTTATTTCTTTTGTAATTTAATTTTAATATCTTTGATAAGATAGAAATGGTTTAATTTTTTTGTAATTTAATTTTTATATTTAATAAAATTTGAGTTTAATTTTATTTCTTTTGTAATTTATTTTTAATTTAATTTTAATATCTTTGATAAGATAGAAATGGTTTAATTTTTTTGTAATTTAATTTTTTATATTTAATAAAATTTGAGTTTAATTTTATTTCTTTTGTAATTTAATTTTTTAATTTAATTTTAATATCTTTGATAAAATAGAAATGGTTTAATTTTTTTTGTAATTTTGTAATTTAATTTTAATAACTTGAATAAAATAAAAGTTATTGTACAAAAGTTCACTGTTTTCCTCCAAAAAAATAGATATTACATAGCCACCAAGAGACAAAAAAGCTAAGAACACGGTCAACTATTCCGATTTGGACACGAGCGAGATGTATGGCCCGGGTTCCTACACCATCCGCATAGCCGACTTTGGTTGCTCATTTCTCGGATATCCATATTGTTGCGTATTCTAGTCGAGCAAGGTTGGCCTTTTGGTTTGCGCCTTAATTGTCTATCCGGCAACAGCTTATAAGGTGCAAGCGATACCGACGGCCACTTACGTTCATCTGAGACTGGTGGGAATACGTGTCTCCACACGTTGTACATGTTTTCTAATTTGTACACTTTGTCGACATAGCTCATGGGATCAAGATGGAGATTCTGACAAGCCGCAAGTACATGAGCACATGGGTAACGAAGTACATCAAAAATCCCATAGTCGCAGGTCCTATTTGTCAAGTGTACACGATAATGCCCGCCAACAATACCTTGGTTCGGTCTATCAAACTTCGTGACACGAAACCATAGGCGTCGCGATCATGACACCTTGTGTGCATGGTGTTCGCCGTGCCTTCCCACGGTTTATTTCTTGCAAGACCTTCGGCTCCATACATGGCCTCCTTGCATCGCCTCTATAACTCATTGCTCTCTTGAAAATAATGCCTCTAAACGAAAATATATCTCCGCACAACCGATGTAATCGATGATGATGGGTTCCTTTTAGAACGAAATTTATGCATTCGGCCAGTTTGTGGTCATATGACCATATCGTAGCGCCGTCATATGCTTGTGTCCACTGCTCAAAGGAATATTGCACGAGTAGTTTACGCTTTGGCGTTATCTGGCATAAAGCGGCTAGCTCTCCTGAAAACGGTCTTTATTGATCTTGTACCCTGCCAATATACGCTGATAGTGAATATTACATACCACTCTTCAATTGAGAATAAATTGAATATTACAAACGAAATTATATTAATAGATATTTCATACCCATATCGGTCACTTGTTGTTTCTGTCTTTTAAATCGATGTTACCCATAGTAGTTGGATGAAACATGCCTTAGGCAATATCGATGGTGTGTGCGATGCCACATGCTTCCCTGGCATTCTATTGCTACAAGTATTCCAGGGCCCGATACATGCCTCCTTAACCTAGATAAGAAGAAGTCCCAGTCATCAGCTGACTCCCCCGGTGTTATTGCGAATGCAATCTGAAGGATTCTCCCATAGCCATCTTATGCCACAGCTAGCAATAGCCGATGCGTATATCTACCATACATAAAGGTACCGTCAATTTGTACCAATGGCTTGCAGTATGTAAAAGCATCTCAGTATTGCTTAAATGTCTAGAACAGACGCTTGAACACTGTGCATCCACGGAGCAGATGATCGTTGTAGTACACCAGTTCGTTTCAAAGTCTGTCGTGCTGCCTGGGACATATCTCTCCAGCACCTGACACTATTGCCACACTTCATTATATGAAGTGTCCCATCAATCGTGCAACTTTTCTAACGCCTTCTGCTTGGCTATCCAAGCCTTTCTGTAAGGGGGCGTGTACCCCAATTGGCTACGAATATTGCCAATTAAGGCCAGCTCCGTAGTCATGGGATCGGCCTTCACCGTCGGGATTATTAAGTCAGCCAACATGTCTGAATCCATCCTCGGATGATCTTGTGTTACATCTGTCATCGAAGTACGTTAAATAATGCAACATTACATAATATTAGTGTTATTCGAAATTATTGAACACATAGTGGTACTGTACCGGCAAGACATGTATGTGAACCTTTGTACTGTTTGACCTCCCACAACCCTGTCATTTTCCTCAACGACGTCATGATTTTCCATGAACATGTGCCGTCTTGCACTGCACACTTCGCTTCGTACTTATTGAGCCTGGATTTAACCACATTGTAGTTAATTGTTCCTGATGCTGTATTGTTTCAATGTAGCAAGAAAAGTATTCTTGTTGGAAAACTGGTTACCAACTTCTAATTGGTCCGAATCCAACGAAGAATTTGTACGGTCACACGTCTAGTGTGGTAGTTCAGGAAACTCCAATGCATCATCTTGAGATAGATCGACATTATGCATGTGTGCTGGAGGTGAGTACGCCCTGAATAGCGGATCTTCTTCTTCTTCATCTGAACCGCCCTCAACGTCTTCAGGTACAATTGGAATGGGCTCCGGTCGAAAATAATCCAACTTCTGCACCGTCGAGCCCTGGCTCCTAAGGTGGATCCACATCGGATTGATCGTCCGACCCTCCATAACCTGTAACAAACGAGGGCTCCCGCCGGTGGATGTCGTCGGGAGTACATCATCCCTTCTTAAACATCTTTTGTAAAGATCCCAATCATATGTGGATTGCCAACCACTAGAAGTTGATGACGTCCCCCAATACGTATTTCTATCATCGGACGTCAAAGGACGGATATGAATGTCCCATCCACCAACTGAGTGTCGTGTAGGGGTTATATTTTCCATACTACCACCGCACACGGGCACTTCTGTGTTTTGCCTCCCACTTACAAAGTGTCGGCTTGGGGTCGTGTATTCCCCTCGAATGGCAGTAGATGTTGAGGTCGCAGAAAGATCACTTGGAGATGAAAATTCTATATATAACTCGAGATAGGGTGATCCACTGGCAAGATGAGTCTCCACCATTGCCTCAAGGCTCTGAGGACCTTTGATGTCGAATGAGTCATATCTCACCGGATCAACCAAGCGCAAAATCTATACTTAATAGATGAACTTTCATTGGTGTTGTTTGAATATTTTACGCCTAATTCTTTTGAAGTTCTACCAAATAGGCGTTCGATTAAAACTCGATCGCTATGTTCTCCGATAAGAAAATAACACCATTTTTGGTGTCACGAACTTCACCATCGTAGTAAATAACAAAGATTAATCGTTCACTCATTTTCAGTTTTTTTTCTTTTTTCCGAATTTGCCTTACATAACCGAGAATGAAATTTGGTGATTATAGCCTAAGTTTCTTTGGAGACCATTGTAGTAAAAGAGCATCCACTGGGAGCTCTTTTCGGTACTCTACGACAGTGTACCCTCTTTGAAGCGTTTTTGGCCTTGTTTGTTGAAATGTCTCCTCAAAATTATTTTTCGGAGACCACTATAGCAAAAGAGCGTCCACATGGGAGCTCTTTTCGGTACTCTACTAACAGATACACCTATTTGGAAGCATTTTTGCCATGTTTGTTCGTAAACGTCTCCTCAAAATTATTTTACGGAGACCATCAGAGCAAAAGAGCGTCCATGTGGGAGCTCTTTTCGATACTCCCGACGACATGCACCCTACTAGAAGCGTTTTTGCCTTTGTTTGTTGTAAACGTCTCCTCAAAATTATTTTGCTGGAGACTACTGGCCCAAAAATTCAATTAATTTTTCATAGGAGAATGGAGGGCAAAAACGCGTCCACGTCAGCGTGTTTTACTGGTTATTCAGTAGCAAAGCACGTCCTAAGGGGCGCTCTTTAGCTCTGCATCCCCCAAAAACGCGCTGACATGGACGCGTTTTTTGGGGAAATGGTACTTTCCGTAAATATTCTTCAAACTGGCACATTTCATAATTTTTCTTTATTTTTGGTATATATGGGATATTTACCCCTAAAATTGCAATAATAAATCACAATTAACCATCTACAATTTTTACAACAGTTTTATCAACAACATCAGGACCACTATCGCATCAAAAATCAACAAAACAAACCCTACATTGTGGCACTGAAATTGCAATAATAAATCACAAATAACAAACAAATCAAACCAAAAATGAAATTTATTTTCCCAACAAACCAAATAAGAAAGCACCTACCTTTCGATTTTGGGTTATGGAAACTGCTCACGATTGTTGAAACTTTTTCGTTCCTAATAGTTTTAGGGATTCAATGATTTGATTCATAAAAGTTTTAGGGATTTTAAGAATATTTCAAAATGCTAACTATTTAGGGATTTCAAGATTTAAGGATTTGAAGATTGTTAGGATTCAATAAAAATTTCGGAGGTTAGGGACTTGGGGAATTTCACGATTTGGGGATTTTAGAAATTGGAAAATAGTTTCAAATTTAGGGGTTTGGGGATTTAGGATTTTTTTTGTTTTATGATTATTAAATTTGTTTAATTTTTTTGCTACGTCAACTTATTTATTTTAATGTTAGCCAAGTCATCAGTCAACTGGAATGCCACGTAGACCAATTTTTTTACCAGCAGTTGACAGTTAACATTTCAACTAGGTTGATGTCTGAAAAATCCGTTACGTGAAAGGCCGATTTCAGAAAGAAAAAAAAAAGAGGTTAGAGGCATATATCCAAAAGCCCCCAAAGGTTGAGGGCTTTTTTTGAAATTATGCCATTATTATAAAACAATTTATTTATACACACATAAAAGAAACTGAAATAATAATGGCAATGCCTTATATTAATAAACGAGGTAAAACAAGTATGTTATTACAATTATTTCATGATTGGTCTTTGGGCTACTCTAACAAGTTTAATAAAGCTCCCATGATAAAAAAATCTATAAAATCAAAGAAAACTGACTAGAGACTTACTTGAAATCAGTGGCTTAATATCAAACTAGGTTTTTCAAGCTTTTTCATTCTTTCTTCTATGGAGGACGACAAGAAACGATGAAGAAGATGATTTTGTCATCGTTTCCCACTAATTAAGCTTAATTAATTAGTTTAATCTTACTTAATTAAGCACTAATCTTCAGTTAACTTAAGTTAATGACATTCACCTGCTTTATCTACTAAAAAAAAAATTCTAAATTGGTTTATTAGCTATTTTAGTCCTTTTGATAATGCTATCTAAGTCCTTAAGCTTTTCTCTAATTAAAATTCTATAACGATTAAATTTTTACAATTTTAGTCCTTCGGTCTTAATTAATTACAATTTTGGCTAAATTACTTAACCGAATTTCAATATATCTATATAGTAACTCTGTAAATATCTCTATTTAATATTTACAGACTCAGTTTATGAAAATGATGTTAAAAAAACCGCACTTTTCGACGCCACTGGAACCGGGTCACTACATTTCTAGTTTATTGGATTTAAAAGTTTTTAAGTATTTCTTATATATATTTATCAAGTAAGATATAGAAAGAATATGATGTGGTGATCCAATCGAATCTATAGATCATATTCTTAGAGATTGTGTAGCGGCCAGGGAAGTTTAGAGTGTGGTTCAAGCTCTCTCATAAGATTTGAGTTTCTTCGTTATGGATTTTAAGTAGTGGGTAAAAAACAACAGTAGGTTTGAACAACTAATGCGTTTGCTGCTTCCTTGGAGGAATTTTTTGTGGCCATTTATAGGGACTGTGGAAGGGAAGAAATATAGAGATTTTTCAAGGACAAAATCAATTTGCTGTGTAAGTGGTGGGTTATGTTAGAAGGCTCGCCTTGGACATTTATAATGTTTGGAAGAAATCTATCACATGCTTTGTTACTGTTGTGCGATAGTTTAGTTGGAGAAAACCACCTTCAAATGCATACATTCTTAACATCGATGGCAACATTTGAATGTTGACACAAAGTGCTACAACAGGTGGCTTGATTCGAGATGAACATGGTAGTTGGTTAGCTGGTTTCTTGTGTAAGATTGGAAGTGCTAATAGTTTACATGCAGAGCTTTGGGCTGTAATAGATGGATTACGGAGCTAAGCGAAGGGGTTATCTAATATAATAGTTGAAATGGATTTTGTGATCAGGGTAATGACTTTGAAACATGGCGTGGTTGATTCTCACCCACTTGGCTCATTGGTTTGAGATTGCATGGAACTTGTCAACAAGAGTAGGGTGATTGAAATAAGACACATAACTTGTCAACAAGAGTAGGGTGATTGAAATAAGACACATACATAGAAAGGGAAATCGATGTGTATATCATCTTTGCTAACTTGGCACAAGATCTTGACTTGGGGTTATTCTTGTATCTGCACCGCTAGACTGCTTATTGTCTTTGCTAATTGATCAGGATGCTAATGGCAAAAAGATTAGAGTAGGCTAGTTGCTGTAATGCTTTTCATTTTGTACCAATATATATATTTAGAGTTTATAATTTTTAATTTTTAATTATTTTCATTTATGGATTTTTTATATTTATTTATATTTTTATAAAATTTTAAAGTTTATATATATTTAATAAAATAAGTTTTATATATTTTATTAAAAATACCACATGGTGTTATTTGATTGGTCAAAATAGCCAACAATTTTTTTAACATTTGTTAATAATTTGGGTCAAAACCATAAGTGAACGATACTTTAGATATCAATTGGGACAAACAAAATTTAAGTATCAAAGTGAGAAAATAGATATACTTCAAGGATTAAATCATAAACTAAGCCAATCAAGAACAATCAATACAAATTTAAATTTGAAACTAAACAAATGAATAAAAATAAAACATTTTCAAAATAAACAAAAAAATATTTTCTTTTCCTCCAAACAAGTCACGTGAGTAGCTAAAAATTAAGTCAAATTATGCTATTAAACCCTATACTTTGAGTAAGTTGTAGACTTAGTTCATTTACTTTAATTTAGTTATGTTCAGCCTTTGTATTTTAAAATTTTAAAATTTTAGTCCCGATTAAATGGAAACTATTAAGTTCATTAAGTTATGCCATTTTAGTTTGCCATATTCACATATTACTTAAAAAATATAGCTAATAGATTTAATGACTGCTATTACATTAAAACTAAAATTTTAAAATCTAAAACATATTGTGACTAAGAATGATCCGGTGAATAATATGGACTAAATTTCTAACTTTACGCATAATACAAGACTAATGGTAAAATTTAACCAAATAAATTTAATTGCTATTATTTGAACATGATAAATTTTTAAAATTTGAAAAGCACTAAGAATAAATATAATTAAATTAAAGTATAAGTAATAAATTCATAAGGAAGTACTTGATTTAGTAAAAAATTGATCCTAAAATTACCCTTTAAAATTAATTTATTACTAATTTATATATTAAAATATGAAATAAATAATACTGCTAGCATTAATATAAAAAAAAAAACCTAAATTATTAGAGTAAAAAGAAACCTACAAAAAATACCTTCTCTTGCCATGATAATAATATCAGTATTGGGTTGGTTCAAATTTATTTTAGTTTTACTTTTATGTTTTAACTATGTGAAATTAAAAGACGAAAGGCCATAAAGAAGCTTCTAGAGACAATTGGGAGAAGGAGAAAAGAAAAAGAAAAGAAGGATCTGCAAAGGGGGGCGGCTGAAAGAAGAAACTGAAATAAAGTGGCCGACAGATTAATTTGCCTTTTGGGTTATTATTTATCAGTGGGCTGATCGACGTCCAGTCTCCACTGGTCAAATCGCTGGAAATAAGGTAGCAAAAGATATCGGTTTTAATTTATTCATTTCAATTTGTTTCCTTCTTTCAATTCAGTGTATTGCCTTTCATTCACCGTCTTTGATCGTATTGCAGTCGAATTGATAAGGGTTTGTTCTGATATAATTTCCATATTACCGAAAATACTCAGTTTATGTGATTATGAGAAATGTTTTGAGATTTTATCTGTTGAAGTTGTTAGCCTGAAGCGACTGTATAGGAAGAGTGCTTTTTAGTTTGAGGGGAAGAAAACTTTTGATTGTTGTTCAATGCTTTGGATTTGAGATGAAGAGGAAATTGCGTACTTGATACAACTGAATGTATGTATCGTTTTTGCTAGTAGTAGGGCTCTTTCACGGTTCTGTAGCAGTTCTGAAATGGTTTATTAGTTAATTACTGAACTGATAAAACTGAAAGCCTTTGTTGTTTCATTTTTATAGGTTATTAGCTCCTTTGAGTTATCATCCAGTCAGGGCCACCCACACCAGAAGAGAGTGAGAGCAAGAGATTCAAGATTGGATATCAAAAGTTCCTATTCTAATCTGAATTGAAGCAGGCAGGTCCATGAAATCCTCCTATTCCTTGTGTTCCACATAAAGTAAGATCTTATACAAGTCTGTCCCGCCGCTTCCTTAATTCATTGTTTTTGAAATTGGAATTCGAATTGGATGGCTTCCTCTGGGAATCCCAATCCTCAACCACAAATTGCCGGTGGAAGTGGAGGTGGAGGCGGCAGTGGAGGGTTCGATTTGAACAAACTGTTTAAGCCCAGTTCCAACCCAATGCTGCAGCATCAGCATCTCCAAGACATGAACGTCATGGCAACTCCTCCAAGTCCAAGTCCTAATACTACCAACCTGACTACATCCCCATCGTTCCCAGCCCAACTGTCAACGCCGCCTCCATCTCCCTATTTAACGCCTTCCTCCTCTTACCCTCCGCCAACTGGGCCCTATCCTTTCCATCACCAGTACCTTCACTACCCTCCTCCTCAACACCAACACCCCTTGCATCCTCATCCTAATCCTACTGGACCTATTCCTTATCATCCCCAACCCCAACTACCCACCACTCCTACTTCTGGAAATGACATTTTGATGGCCTTTTTTGGCACTCAGTCTCAGTCACAAGCTCCTGCTCCTGTCCCTTCTGCCCCACCTCTTAATATGAATGTCAACCCATCTGCCCCTTCGCCCTCTCCCTCCTCTCCCTCACCTGCCCGACTGTTGAGCAGCAAGGCCCCCAAGGGAAGGCATCTTTTTGGGACCAATCTCCTTTACGATATTCATGTCAGGCTGCCCAGTGAAGTACAGCCCCAACTTGAGGTCACTCCCATTACCAAGTATGCTTCTGATCCTGGCCTTGTTCTTAGTCGTCAGATTGCTGTTAATAGGAATTACATTTGCTATGGTCTTAAGCTTGGGAATATCCGTATCCTCAACATCAACACCGCCCTCCGGTCCTTGCTTCGTGGTCACACTCAGGTATATCTCTTTATACCCACTTTTCTATTATCAAGTGCCTATTGTGAAACATCTTATTACCAGCTCAACCTTTTCATTCATTTTGTTTCTCCAAATATAGAGAGTGACAGATATGGCTTTTTTTGCTGAGGATGTCCACCTTTTGGCCAGGTACTCCTTTCTACCTATTTCATGGGATAAATTGACTTCATTTGTGTCATCAAAAAGTGCTCGTCTTTCATTTTCTGCAGTGCAAGTGTTGATGGCCGGGTTTTTGTATGGAGGATCAATGAAGGCCCTGATGATGAAGATAAGCCTCAAATTTTTGGCAAAGTTGTTATTGCCATTCAGATCATGGGGCAAGAAGAACTGAAACATCCACGAGTCTGTTGGCATCCTCACAAACAAGTAATAAATCGGTTTGTATTTTATGTTATCAAATAGTAACTATTATGTGCTTGTCCTGTCCATACTTTTTGTTCCTTGTTGTAAAGGTTTAACAAATGTTATCTAACAGGAGATTTTGATGGTTGCTATTGGAAATCGTATCCTGAAAATTGATACAATGAAAGTTGGAAAACTTGAAGGGTTTACAGCAGAGGAACCTCTTAATTGCTCTGTTGATAAGCTTATTGATGGGGTTCAGTTTGTTGGTAAACATGATGGTGAGGTTACAGAGTTGTCAATGTGCCAATGGTTGACTACCCGTTTAGCTTCAGCTTCAGTAGATGGCACGGTTTGTAAAAACACTTTTTCTTATTTGCTGGTTTATTTCCTCTCTTTTGGTTCTTAATATAGTTGCTTCTGAAATCAGAAATGAAAACTGAGTGATGGTCATATCTAGAACACAGAAAACCTCTTCAAAGATTTTCCTATAATGGCTGTACATGACATGTAGAGCTGATAATGTTTTATTTCCAGCTAACATGATGACTGTAGTTATGGATATTGAGCCTTTTTAATGTAAGTTTTTTGGTTGTTCAAAGCGATTTTCTCAATATAACTATTAACTATTATTGATGTGGGAATACTGTAAATCAAGTAGTTGACAGCCACTGGCCTTTTTAAGGCCTAGAAAATGGAAGATTTTGGTTTGACTTGTGGCAGTTGTTCCATTAGGCAGTGTGCTTAAATTACGAGCAGCCCATCTGTATTCATTCTTCAATCAGGTAATGATATTTGTGGAAACTGTAAACTCTGTGACAGGTGAAAATTTGGGAAGATCGTAAGCCCTTACCACTTGCAGTGTTGAGGCCACATGATGGACATCCTGTTTACTCAGCAACATTCTTGACTGCCCCGCATTGCCCTGACCATATAGTTCTTATCACAGGAGTAGGCTTCTTTTTCTTTTCCTTTTTATAGAACATTTTCTATGTCCATTTTAAGCTTTTGTGATTTAGAAAATTACTTGTGCGTTTGTGTTAGTACTGCGCCATAAATCACTTTTCATTATGCCAAATGTCTATTTTGAAATCTTTTAGGGCCCACAAAACCGTGAAGTGAAGATATGGGCCTCTTCAGGTGAAGAGGGCTGGTTGTTGCCCAGTGATGGTGAATTATGGCGGTGTACCCAAACATTGGAATTGAGGTGTTCTGCTGAGTCTGAGGTTGACAATGCATTCTTTAATCAAGTTGTGTCACTGCCCCATGCAGGCCTGTTTCTGCTTGCAAATGCCAAGAAGAATGCCATATATGCTGTGCACATAGACTATGGGCCTAATCCAGCTGCAACTTGTATGGATTATATTGCTGAATTCACTGTCACAATGCCCATATTGAGTCTCACTACAACAAGTGATAGTTTGCCAGGTGGAGACTATACTGTCCAAGTCTACTGCGTTCAAACACAGGCCATTCAGCAATATGCTTTGGACTTGTCTCAATGCCTGCCACCACCCCTGGAAAATGCAGACTTGGATAAAACTGATTCTAATGCTGCTCATGTTTTTGATGCCATGAACTCTGATGTTTCTGCTTCTCTGGAATTATCTCATGGATATAAACCAAGCCCTTCAATTTCAGTGTCGTGTATAAGCCCCAGTAGCTCCGAAATTGCAGCAGTCATGAGCTGTACGCAAAATTTAGCTTCTTCAGATGTTAATTTCATATCTGAGAGTGCTGTATCTGGCATTGAAAGTAAGCCAAGTGCTTTGCTGTCTTCTAGTAGTGCCAAAAATATGCACAGTGCATCTCTTCCAGGGTTATCACAAAAGTCTTCTGGTTTTAGAAATCCAAGTGCTGATCATGTTAACCACTCAGCACATGATTCTGTTGACCACAATGTAGATACAGTCAAAGAGAATAAGGCTGAAATGCCCTACTCTGGTGGTCACCTGCAGAAAGGTGAAGATATTGCCCAAAATGACATTTCAACTGTTCCTGGTCCTCATACAGTGTTCAAACATCCAACCCATCTGGTAACACCATCAGAGATACTGTCTACTATGGCTTCATCGACAGAGAATGCTCAGATTAGTCAGGTTATTAATGACGGTGAGGCAACAGTTGAAGATGTTGTCAAGAATGATGTTGAAAGCATAGAGGTAGAAGTTGACAATCTTGGTGAGACAAGGCTTTGTCAAACTAATGAAACTAAATGTCCACAGGGCCCTCATACTACAGTTACAGATAACAAAGAAAAGGCATTCTACTCTCAGGCATCGGATCTTGGCATTCAGATGGCCAGAGATTTTTGTGCCAAAAGTTATGGTGTTGAGGGAGCTCAACAAGCTAATCTCATGGGTGTTTCAGTTCAAGAAGATAAACTTACTAATACTGGTGATGGGGATGACCAGAATGCGATTAAAGATGTCCATCCAAAGGTCAGTGAAACTGACACTGCTGTCATTGTTTCTGCATCTCCAGCTTCTGCTAAAGGGAAAAAGCAGCAAAAGAAAAATTCTCAAGTATCTATCGCATCTTCCCCTTCAGCAAGCCCATATAATTCCACAGATTCTTCTAATGAACCAGGGTGTAGTTCCAAGGCTCTGTCAGCTGATACTTTTTTGCCCCAATTGCTAGCCATGCAGGACTTGCTTGAGAAGGTAGGTTTTTTTTAATAAAAAGAATGCGTAAACAAATTTTTGAAGAAAAAATTTTCTTTTAGAAAAAAAAATTATAGAGCCTCTTCTTTATACATGTGCATTCATGTGCGTGTTAACATTTTTGATATAATTTTCTTAATATAATGATTTTGTTGTACCAAGCAGTCCCTTAGCATGCAGAAGGAAATGCAGAAGCAGATGAACACAATTGTCTCTGCTCCTGTTAGCAAAGAAGGGAAAAGATTGGAAGCATCCTTGGGCAGGAGCATTGAGAAAGCAGTAAAGGCAAATACAGATGCTTTGTGGGCCCGTTTCCAGGATGAAAATGCAAAGCAAGAGAAGTTAGAAAGAGACCACATGCAGCAGATAACAAACTTGATCACCAACTGTTTAAATAAGGACTTGCCAGCCATGTTTGAAAGATCCTTAAAGAAGGAAATAGCTGCAGTTGGCCCTGTTGTGGTTCGTGCTATTAGTCCTATTCTGGAGAAAAGTATATCTTCTGCTATTACAGAGTCATTCCAGGTAAAACCAAAAATCCAAATTTTGTTCACATATTAGATTGTTTGCTGCCCTATAAGAGTGAAGTGTTCATTTATTTGGACAAATGCACCATTATAAATGAAGACATGATAGGAAATGTAGCAACTATATCTTCTTGTGGGAAATGGTAGCAGGTGCTCTTGGCATGGGTCAATGTGATATTTAGAGGAAGAATTTTGTAGTTAGTGTATTTGTTATCTCTTGAAAAGGAAATAATACATTCAATAAAAAACATCATACTGCTAAATATTTACTTTTTGGGAAAACACAAATGCTAAATAGTAATCTGAGTGATCTTAAACGTACTCTATCTTATTATTGAAATATGCTGTAATGATCTCTTTCCATCTTGTCCTATCTTTTACTTCATTTCCGGGTAAAATTTGGTGAAACCTCAGATGTTTCTACACTATTTGTTGCTGTGGTAGCTTTCTTTCATCAATCGGATTTATTCTAGAGTTGTGAATTTTTCTCCTCTAAATGTAGTCAAATATGGTATATAATTCCCTTATGCCACTAAAATTGTGGTAGTTATATTATGGGGTTTCTAATTGGATATTTGCAGAAAGGAGTTGGAGAGAGGGCAGTGAATCATTTAGAGAAGTCAGTCAGTTCAAAACTTGAGGTGACAATGGCCAGGCAAATTCAAGCACAATTTCAAACTTCTGGAAAGCAAGCACTTCAGGTGACTTCTTCTTCATCTATCCTTTTTTTAAAACTTACATTATGTGTTTTTCTTTATTAAATTCATTTGATCCTTCCAATGCTTTTCTTTTGTCATTTGGAGTTTGATAAGAATAATTTATTTCTAGATGATAAAAATTTAGTTCAGTGGGATTGGTGAATGTATTTTCCTTTGACAAATAAGCATTCAAATGTCTCATGGACAGTTATAAATGAAATTCATAGCCTTCATGGGGATGTTTACCTTTATTGTAAAATGCAATTACATGTACTCTCCAATATCACCTAATTCAATAAATCAGTTGTACCCTACCAAATGTATAAGCTTCCTTTATGGATTGGTAGTAACTCTAAATTCCATTCTGCTTGAAAATCTTGTTCCTATTTTTCTCTCTAGATTATGCGGATACAGGTTGTTGAACTTACACTGGTCTGCATTTAAAGTTGACAGTAAGGGAGGGAAAAAGGGGGGGGGGGTTTAATTGATACCTGCCTAGTGTCTCCTAAAGAAGATAACAGAACCCATCAGATGAATGTCCTAAAACTTGTTGAGTTCTCTAGTTATTTCTTATTGTTTCTGGTGTCTCTGATGGTCATCCTCCCTGGTGACATTCTGCTAACCTTTTTTTTATTGGAACGAATGTTCATATATCTTAATATTTGACGTCGGATAAAGTTCTGCTGATTAGAGAAATGCTGTATTCATCCACAGGATGCACTAAGGTCTAGCTTGGAAACTTCTGTTATTCCAGCATTTGAGATGTCATGCAAATCTATGTTCGAGCAAATTGATGTCACATTTCAGAAAGGGCTAATAAAACACACAGCTACTGCTCAGCAGCAATTTGAAAATTCACATTCTTCCCTTGCCGTTGCTTTAAAGGTATGGTAGATTAGTGAGAGTTTGGTGGTTTCTATCGTAACTTAATTCTCACTTTAGCGTGTTAAAACTGTCAGAGGTTACCTTCCTTGGTAGCTTAATCATGATAAAATGTAATTGAGTATTCTCATTTTTTATAATTTTTACTGCGCTTTGTAGATGTTCCTGACTTGATATCTTTTCTAGGATAAGTTTTAGTATATCTGTCTACAATTTTTTCTAGCCATAGAATAAATGATGTTGCATAATGAATTTTATACAGTTATAGAGGTGCCTTTGACTGAACATGTTTCTGCAAAATCTTGTTTCTAGATTGCTACCGAGATAATATCTGAATGTAGGTATATATGCTCAATATTAGGATTTGTGCTTGAATGGGAGATTTCTAGATTGCTACTGAGATAATATCATAACCAGTCTTCTCAAGGCTACAAGGTGCACTCTAGGTGCTAGAACCCTTAAATTGGTGCAAGAGAAGTGCTAGCCTGAGTGGAGAAAAGCACAATATATGTATGTAGTTTTAGCAAGTCTGTATATATGATATATGAAGCTTAAGATATATAGTAAACTCTAAATTATGGTCTAGTTTATCTACAGAACATGCAATTTTTTTATTGATCAACATGCATGATTTCCTTATAGTCAATGTTTGTTGCTGAATGCTCAAATATTGATAAGTATATAGTTTGACATGATTCCTTTCTAAGTAGTAAAGAGATATCAAATGAGATCTGTGAAAAATAAAAGAAATTAAAGGAGATTCAATCAAGTGGATTTTTTTATGCCTATTGCCTTACATAAAAGCGCTCCTAGGTACAAACCTCGTGTGCCTAATCAAAAGGGCCTTGCTTGGAAGGGTCTGAGGCATTTTTGTTGAATAATGCTAAAGCTTAAGGCACAGGTGTGCCTAGGCACAAGCCTTGACAACACTGATCATAACCTGGTTCTGTTATACTGATGCATAGAATGAGCCGTAGAACTTCACTTCATTAATGGATGGTTGTTTTGTAATGTACAGCCAGTTTTAATCATGTCCAATAAGATGGTGAAATGTTCAAAGACAATTTTTCACATTTATGTAAAGTGTTGCCTGTATTATAGACTTTGCTGGTACAACTTAAGTCTTTTAAGATAATCTGCTTTATATTTACAGGATGCTATTAATTCAGCAAGTTCAATCACACAAAGCTTAAGTGGAGAAATGGCCAATGCACAACGAAAACTTCTAGCTATAGCAGCAGCAGGTGGCAGCTCCAAGGCAGGAAATCCCTTGGTGACACAATTGAGTAATGGGCCATTGGCTCATCTGCATGAGATGGTATCTCTCTCTGTTTCTCGTAAATCTGACAGTCATCGTTCATGTTTATCTGCCTCACACCGACTGTTATACGTGTACAGCAGCCTGAGGCACAGTTAGATCCAACAAAAGAGTTGTCAAGAATGATAGCTGAGAAGAAATATGATGAAGCATTCACCTCTGCCTTGCATAGAAGTGATGTCTCAATAGTTTCCTGGTTGTGTTCTCAGGTAAGGTTCCAATGATCAGTTGTACTCTTTGACATTATTTTCCTGCAACACTTATTGTACATAACAAGAAAGCTCTACTTTGAGACCTGACATTGGTTTGAATTGAATTAACCAGGTTGATCTACAAGGGATATTGTCAATGAAACCATGTTCACTGAGCCAAGGAGTATTGCTGGCACTTTTTCAGCAACTGGCTTGTGATATCAACAAGGAAACAACTAGAAAGCTGGCATGGATGACTGATGTAGCAGTTGCCATAATCCCATCAGATCCAACAATTGCAGTGCATGTGGTACCAATCTTTAGGCAGGTGTCTCAGATAGTGGATCATCTACAAAGCATGTCCACTACATCTGCCTCAGAATCCGCCAGCATCAGGGTTCTTAAGTTTGTCATAAACAGTGTGTTAAGCGGTAAATGATTTTGTTCAAATTTGTTAGAATATCTTACTTTTTTTTTTCATTTTTGTTTTCAAATATAGAAATTTAGGTACTTGCAGTGGAAAGACAAATGGGGGATTATTTCGTATATTCAGTTGTATGTTCCATTTTGTGTGAAATAGTTGAGAGCGTATTTACTTCTCAATCTTTTTTGGTTTGGATATTTTTTTGGGTGTATGGCTCGAAAACTTTTTCATATTCAATTTTGTTTGGGTTAGGTTATTTTTGGTTTGAGTTTATTTTTGTTCAGTTTCTGATTTATTTTTACGTTAATTGTAATTACATCTACAAAATTTAAGTGTTTACATTTTAATATTATTAATTTATTTATCTTTAAACAAACTTTTGATATTTTCAATTATATTTTGATTAAATCTCGCTATTCGTGGTTGCTTTGCACTAAAATGATATAATTAATAGATAATATAAAATTAATTTTAAAATAATTTAGGGTAATGATTTTTGGCTCAGTTTTTAAAAATATATAGAGAGAGAGTTATCTTTTATTTATTTTTTACCTTTTTTTTTTGCTTGATTTAACCTTTTAATTTTTACCATTTAAAAGTTGCCCATGATAAAAATTAACCTTTCATTAACTTGATGTGGATGTTTCGTGAAATTTTCTTTGAACACTTAGATTTTCATATCATATATATTTATCTATTTTTGTATTTTTTATAATTTTTAAAGATAATTTAAAAGTAATTTAGTTATATATGTTAACTTTAATGGATAAATTAATGTTTTAAAATTTTGGTTTATTTAATAAGCTATTCATCTTAAACATAAAAAACATAAATCTTCAAAAATATGAAAAGATAATACATCTAAAAGCTTTAAAAAACTCATTTTGCTTTGTAATTTTATTTTCAATATTCTTTTAGAAAATTTAAGTAATCTCTTCAATTTTTTAATTATTTTTTCCACAAGATGAATGGATTGGGTAAATGACTAAAATATACCAATTTTTAAAAAAAAATTATAGAAAAGGGCTGAAAAAATAATTATTTACCGAAAAAGATCATTTCTCCAAAACGCGTCTACATCAGCGCGTTTTCAGGGGATGAATAAGAAAAGCGCGTCCACGAGTGAGCGCTTTGTGCCACATCAGCCAAAAACGCATCCTTGAGGGCAATTTTGCGATGTGGCAAAAGCTTCCTCGTGACGACGCTTTTGCCCTTCACCCTCCGATGGGCTTTTCAGTTGTTTTTAGTGTTAGGGTATGAGTTTTTAGGGTTTTAAGGTTACGGTTTATGGATTTTTAGGGTCTTAGGGTTTAAGGTTTTTAGGAGAAAATTAATGGACTAGATTTTAGGGTTAACTAATTAGAATAATTTTAAATTTAAGGTTTTGGGAAAAATATATCAGCAAAATAAAATTTATTTGAATTTTTTACGAGTATCTCGGCAAGATAATTTTGAGAAGACGTTTCTGAACAAATAGTGACCAAAACGCTTCAAGCAGGATACAATGTCAGCAAGAGTATTCAAAAAAGCTCCCACGTGGACGCTCTTTTGCTATAGTAGTCTCTGGCAAAATAATTTTGAGAAGACGTTTCTGAACAAATAGTGACCAAAATGCTTCAAGCAAGATGCACTGTCAGCAAGAGTACTGAAAAAAGCTCCCACGTGGACGCTCTTTTGCTACAGTAGTCTCTGGGAATCCTTAGACTATAAATTAGCCAAATTTCATTCTTAGGTTGCATAACAGAAATTGAGGCAAAAGTAAAATAGAAACTGAAGATGAGTGAACGTATTAATGCTGTTATTTACTATGATGATAAGGTTTGTGACACCGAAAATGGTGTTATTTTTTTATCGGAGAACACAGCGTGATTGGGTTTTAACCGAAACATAGATTTGACAGAACTTCGCAAAAGAATTAGGCGTCAAATCTTCAGAACAACGCCAATGAAAGTTCAATCTATTAAATATAGATTTTGCGCTTCGGTTGATCCAGTGAGAAGACATCAAAAGTCCTCGGAGCTTGGAGGCAATGGTGGAGACTCATCTTGCCAGTGGATCACCCTATCTTGAGGTATATGTACAATTTTCATTGCCAAGTGATCTTCCTTCGACTTCAACATCTACTGCTATTCGAGGGGAATACACGACCCCAAGCCGACACTCTATTAGTGGGAGACAGAATATGAAAGTGCCCATTTTTGGTGGTAGTATGGAAAATACAACCCCTGCATGACACTCGGTTGGTGGATGGGACATGCATATCCTTCTTTCGACGTTCGATGATAGAAATACATATTGGGGAACGTCATCAACTTCTAGTGGTTGGTAATCCACATAGAATGGAAACGTTACAAAAGTTGTTTAAGAAGGGATAATGTACTCACCACGACATCTACCGGTGAGGGGCCCTCGTTCGTTGCAGATGATGGTGGGTCAGATGATGAGTCCAATGTGGATCCACCTCGAGAGCCCAGCCTTGGTGGTGCAGAAGTTGCATTATTTTCTAAACAGGAGCCTGTTCCAATCATTCCTGAAGATGTTGAAGGCGGTTCAGATGAAGAAGAATAAGATCCGCGATTCAAGGCGTACTCGCCTCCAGCCCACATGCATAATGTCGATCTATCTCCAGACGATGCATTGGAGTTTCCTGAACTACCACACAGAACGCGTGACCGTACAAGTTCGTCGTTGGATTCGGGTGAATTAGAAGTTGGTAAAGAGTTTTCCAACAAGGATACTTTTCTTGGTGCATTGAAACAATATAGCATCAAGAATAGGGTTAACTACAACGTGGTTAAATCCAAATTCGATAAGTATGAGGCCAAGTGTACAGTGCAAGACGGTACATGTTCATGGAAAATCATAGCCTCGTTGAGGAAAAGAATAGGCTTGTGGGAGATTAAAAAGTACAAAGGTCCACATACATGTCTTGCCGGTACAGTATCACTAGATGTTCAAGGTTTTTGAATAGGACTTATATTACGTAATGTTGAATTATTTAACGTACTTCGTTGACAGGTGTTTCACAAGATCATCCGAAGATAGATTCAGAGATGTTGGCTGACTTAATAATACCGACGGTAAAGACGGATCCCAAGACTATAGTGCCGGCCTTAATTGGCAATATTCGTAGCCAATTGGGGTACACGCCCTTTTACCGGAAGACTTGAATAGCTAAGCAGAAGGCGTTGGAAAAGTTGCATGGTTGGTGGGACACTTCATATAATGAAGTGTGGCAGTGGTGTCAGGTGCTCGAGAGATATGTTCCAAAGCATAACAGACCTTGAAACGGAACCGGCATACTACAACGATCGATTGCTCCGTGGATGCCAAGTGTTCAAGTGTCTGTTCTGGACATTTAAGCAATGTCGAGACGCATTTCTATACCACAAGCTATTGGTACAAATTGACGGTACCTTTATGTATGGTAGATATATGCATCAGCTATTGCTAGCTATGGCACAGGATGGCAGTGAGAGAATCCTTCCAATTGCGTTTGCAATAACACCGGGGGAGTCAGCTGATGACGAGGATTTCTTTCTATCTAGGTTAAGGAGGCATGTCTGCCCCCAACCTGATGTATGCGTTATATCGGATTGGGGCCCTAGAATACTAGCCGCAATAGAGCGACAAAGAAGCCTGTGGCATCGCACACACCATCGATATTGCCTAAGGCATGTTGTGTCCAACTACCACGGGCAACATCGATCTACAAGTGAACGACTGCAAGTGACCAACATGGGTATGTAATATCTATTAATATAATTTCGTTTGCAATATTCAGTTTATTCTTAATTGAAGAGTGGTATGTAATATTCGCTATCAACTTATATTGGCAGGGTACGAGATCAATAAGGACCGTTTTTACGAGATGTTGGTGAGTTTGTGCTCAGTTAACAAAGAAGGAGCAAACTACCTACGCAGTATACCTTTCGAACAGTGGACACAAGCATACGACGGCGGCCTACGATATGGTCATATGACCTCAAACCTAGTCAAATGCATAAATTCTATTCTAAAAGGAACGCTTCATTTGTCGATAATATAGTTGTGCGAGAGACATATTTTCATTTTGCGGTACTATTTCCAAAGCGAGCAGCTAATTATAAAGGCCAAATTGTAATGACCCGAATTTTACGGTTATCAGAAAAGTGTATTTTCAGGTCTCCGTTGCTGAAAAATGGATTAAAAATATTTACGAAGATAAGTGAATGGTTAATTAAAGTTTAATGAAGTGAATTAGCTTAAATTAAGGAAGATTAGGAAAAAGGATTAAATTGAATGAAGTGTGAAAGTTTAGTTGTAGATTAAAAGAAAATAAAAAGGACCAAAATGATAATTAAGCCAATTTACTATAGATGTGGCGGCAAACTTAGATAAAATCCAAGATTTTTATTGGATTTTTTTGTTTAAGGTTTTAAATTAATTATATTAATTATTATTAAATAAATAAAAGAAAGACAAGTGTATGGTAAAAATAAAATATGTGTAATAAATATTGTACATACATTTGTATGCATTTACTTATTATTTAAGTAAATATTAATGTATTTATTATTATTAAATTGATATTATGGGATGAATAAATTAAATAAAGACAAATGTGTAGATATGATTTGATACAAGTGTATAAATAAAAATACATACAAGTGTAATACTTGTATTTAAGTATTAATAGATATTTATTATTTACAAAAGATATTTATTAATTAAATAATTATATTATAAGATTTTATGTGATAAATATATTAAATTAAGACAAATGTATGGTGCATATGGTGACATGTGTGATACTAATATACATATATTTGTAAAATACATGTATATTTACTTATTATATAAGGATATTATTAAATTATATATTATTATTAAGTAAAAGATATTTATATAATAATTAGATTAGAGAAAACAAGTGTGATAATATAAATGGATACAAATGTTAAAAGATATATTTGATTTTATTAAATAGATTTTTATAATAGATATTTATTAAGTTATCATATATATATATATTGGTTTAATGTAAAAAAAAAAAAAAGAGAGAGAATAGAAATAGAAACAGAAAGCCAAACGAAATAGAGAGCAGGGGAAGGAAAGAAAGAAAAGAGAAAAAAAAGAAGAAAAGGGAAAATTAAAAGTTTGAAGCTTAGAAGTTTAATAGGTAAGTCAATTTAGCCCTTTTTACTTAATTTTGATGTTTTAGAAGCCTTGGAATAAGGTTTTGGTGAAGTTAAGTTGATATTTTGAAAGATGGTTGATTATTAGACATTGTCCATGTTGAATAAAATGATGAATTAACGGTTAAATTGATAGAAATTCAAGTTAAGAATGAAATAAGGATTGAATTGTAAAGTAATTCATAAGTTTTGAATAGTAGGGACTAAATTGAAATAATTTCGAAATTATGGTTTAATGCTGAAATTAGAAAGTTGAAATTAGTTTAAAGTGGAAATTGAATAGAAATTTTAAGTTAAATGTGAAGAATAAAAGTTAGTCTCAGTTTAGGGACTAAGGGCCAGTTTGGCAATGCTTTTGAGAAGTACTTTTGAGAAGTGCTTCTAAGAAGTGCTTTTGAAAATTTTAAATGTTTGGCATTGCTGTCAAAAAGTGCTTTTGAGAAGTAAAATGTCTATTTTAGATATGATATTATAAAATAACAAATATGTATTTAAATAATATTCAAATTAGTTAATATTATGATATTTTAGCAAAAATATAAAAATATAAAAAATAATTTATTGTTAATATTTTAATAAATAATATTAATTTTAAATATTTCTAAATAATTAATATTAATTATTTATTAAATTTAATTAGAATATATAAACTATATTTAAATATTTAGATATAATAATTAAATATTTGTAATTAGATATTACCACAATTGTATTATTTTAAAAATTATTTTTTATTTTAATGCTTTTAACACATTTGTAAAACTCATATTAGATATTAACATAATATAGAAAATATAAATGTATCAAATTAAAATATTACATATATTTGGATTAAAGTTTCAAAAGGAGTAATATTTATATACCAAATATAAATACAAAAATTTTACAATAGCATTTACAATAAATTATCTACAAACTTGGTGGCATGAAGTTCTGGTTTTATCATAAAATCAGATACATAAAACTGAATAGGAGAAATACATAGAAAAAAAAGGGTTATTGTTTGTAAAATATGCAATACATTATAAAAGAATCACAAGTTCATTCCAAGGATTTCCTAGTAGAAGCTTCTATAACACAACATAGCTACAATCATCCATGCCAAGAAGGTGATGATCTTGGGAAGCCCGGCAGATCAAGGGTTGACTCAGGTTTAAGTTTTAAGTTGACTCAGGAGCTACCAACCGAAGAATGCTCGCCGAGCAATGCCACGAGATCTTTGTCTATTCGACCTATAATAAATAAACCATTGGAAGTTATAATAAATAGGAAGTACAAATCATTTTACCCTTCATTGATGAAGTTTGAAGCAAATAACTCATGAAACACCTCAACCCTCACATTCCATAAAGGACATGTTGGAGTGGAGTATAGTTGGGTACAAAATGCGAAACTCTAACCAATTATATCTTACAAGCTCCCAATCTTTAAACATTCTAAAACATAGAGTGATCAATCCATATGGTACAAAAGAGCACTTATGAATGATATAAGCAAACCAGACATATAAGCACAAATAAAGCTTGATTGGATATATTTGAATTGTTGTGAGCAAAATGATAGACAAGCCTTTCTGAGTGCCATTAATACAATGGTTAGCTCAGAGCAAGGATCAAGATAATCAAGAGACTCAAAGTTGCAAAAACAAGAGACAACTACTAAAACAACACAATCGCATAATTCCAACAAGCATACTGATCACCGACAATAAAAACTTAAATCCAGATCAACTAAATGACAAATCATAATTGACCATCCATGTTTGAAAGAGCAACCAGGTAAAAACTACAACAACATACAAACTAGCAAGTGTGAATTGCAGGTTGTAACAAATGACACAGTTTGGACTAACTTTTTCCCTTCAACATCCACACCATGAACCAAAATTCATCTCGCAACTGCAAGAAAATTCAATACTTCCTCATACAGATAGACATCATGAATTTTGCCATCTATCGATGACAATGGCTTATTTGTCTTCCCGTAATGGAAACCAACATCTTATGATTAACAACGACCAAAATTAAGCATTCTATCAACTCGAAGATAACATTCAAGAGTAAGGGAGTAAAATTGGCTACCTTATCATCGAATAAAGAATCCACGATTGCTAAAAGAAGAGGAGAAGTAGAGAGTGAACACGAGAGCTTGAAGCCACCGCTTCTTTAGGATGAATCGGACAAGGTTTGGTGGACGGTGGAGACCTGTGCCTTGGCGGCGTTCTTGCGGTCGAGTTTCTTATTGAGATTCTTGAGGGGTTTTCTTGGAAGACCCGGAATGGAATGGTGTGATAGGGCGGTACTCTCCTTCCTTCCAGTGCCTCTTCTTATCTCGGAAACAACCGTGATGGCGGATGGAACAACGAAGAAGTTTGGGGGATGAGGCTTGGACTTGGGCATGAGTTCTGGGCATAGCAGAGCAGAGGAGAGCAGAGAAGAAGAGAAGGAAAGGGAAATTGAGAATGCCATAGGATTAAACTGTGGATCTTTGGAAGCAATTCAACAGGGTTAAAATAGTCAAATATCAGCCAAGAAGCTCGTTTGGCTTCCAAAAGCCAAAAATTTCTCCTTCAGAAAAGCACTTTTGCACAGATGAAAAAGGAGAAAATTTTGAGCAAAAGCTATTTTTTCTTCATTGCTTTTAGAGAAAAAGCACTTTTTTGAGTAAAAGCTCGTCAGAAAAGGAATGAAGAATGGAGCCTAAGTTGGAATTGAGGCAAAAGTTGGATAGAAATTGGAATATTCAATATGAAAATTGAAAGGAAGTATATTGATAATATTTAATTAATTTTTGTAGCTAGCGTTATGTCGAAAAATTTCGGCTAAGCGAGGAAAAGACAAAGTCGACAAAAGATAGCTCAGAAATTACGATTTGTATTTCTATAATCCGAACCTAGTTATTAATTGTTATATTTTATTCAATGCCTTTAGTGAATGTTGAAGTGAGAATTATTGTGTTTGATAATGGAAGAGGATTGATTTGGTATGTTATGAATTTATTGAATTAATATTGAATTGAATTATATATATATATTATAAATATATACATATGTGTGTGAATGTGATATTGTGCAATTATGATAATTAAATTTTGGGTAAATGTTATGATAAATAATTAAGATGTGAATTATTTGTATTATTATAACTCAAACTATTTATTAAATGTTATATTGAATTTATAGTATATGTTATGGAATAATTAAGATAAGGTAAGTTCATGTAACTTGAATTATATTCTTAAATGCTTGAAATGTATGTTATTGATGTGAATATAATTTAAATGTTCATTGTATGAAGATTGATGATACATTGATATATTTGATAAAAAAGGGAAGAAATCCCGGTTGAATGAAAGGAAAAATCGATGAATCTCTAAAAAGGAATTATGGTAAAAAGGATCTAGCCCGGACGGGTGATCCTATCCTGATATAGCCCTCCCAAAGAATATGTGTAAAATGGATTTAACTTGGACGGTAATCCGAATTAGGGTCCAATTTAGCTTTGACGGTAATTGAGATCCAAGCTCATAGAGTAATTGCTGTTGTGGGATTTAGCTGGATGATAATCTCATTGTAAAGATGAGGTTCGCAGGAGTGTGCTCTCTGAAATGGAAATGTGCCCACACGAATATGAATTGACGGACCTGGATTTGTACACTAAAGTGTACCTCTAAAAATCCATCGAAATTTCGAGTAATTCAACGGGATAAATATAGAAAAATAACAAAGAAATGGAAATCATGGGATTGATGAGCTCATCAATCATGGTATATATTATTGAAATGGATATGTACAGAACACAAATTGAAAAGTGAATAGTTGAATATAGTTTATTGATATTAAGCAGTGAATTAAAGTATGATTGAGACAAATGAATTATGTAGCTCTGGATTGGATAAAAGTGAATATTATAATTTTTAATGACTTGTGAATAAATCGTGGAAAACTATATAGGTTAGTAAGTGAAAAGAATGAAATAAATTACAATAAATTTATCTATGAATTAAATAATTGAATAGTTTTGATTGTTATATGATTTTAAGTATTTGTTATATTTTTATTTTATTAAGTGTTCGGATTATAGAAAACCACTGAGTATACCCATACTCAGCGTACGGTTTATTTTCGTGCGCAGGTTAAGTTAAAGTGAGAATGCCGAATCAGCATCCCAGGCCGATCTTGAATTCAACGAGGTAAAGCGTGTTAATTGTTGATAATGGCATGTACCTAGGGTGCCTTATGTGTGTCATTTTAAATGGTGAATATAAAAGTGAAATAAGTAGATTCAAATTTTGGTAATGGTATATAATAAGACTTGACTAATTTAGTATGAATTTGATTTATTTGATAATATTTGATAAGTAACTTGAATTGAGTATTGGATAATATATAAAATGTGTGAATTTAGCAAGTTTGAGCATATTTAAATGTGTTTAGATTGGTTGAACATAGGTATTTTATGTAAATTGTCTGATAGGTTCGATAATGCTTTGTAACCCTATTTCAGCTAGGGTTTGGGGTTAGGGGGTGTTACACAAATGCAAGGAGGCCATGTATGGTGCGTGAAGGTATTGCGAGAAATTAACAAGGGGAAGGCACGGGCCAACACCATGCACACAATGTGTCACGATCGCGACAACCTATGGTTTCATGTGACAGAGTTTGACAGACCAATCCAAGGTATTGTTGGCGGGAAATATCGTATACACTTGAGAAATAGGACCTGCGACTATGGGATATTTGATACACTTCGTTACCCATGTGCTCATTTACTTGTGGCTTGTGAGGATCTCCGTCTAGATCCCATGAGGTATGTCAATGAAGTGTATAAAATAGAACCACATCACAAACATATTTACCATGAAACATACCTCCAAATTAAACTTAAGACATGACCGAATATGGAACCATTAATATCATAATCAAGCCATTTTCACATGGCTATATATATATACAATTTCAAAACCAACCATATCAAAACTAGTCTATACATGCCACATAACCAAATCTCCAAGAATTTATTTACCGAAGCGAAAACTAGATAGTGTGATGAGATCTCCTTCTACTTCCAACCCGAGCAAGTCTCCGAAACTCTATAAACATAAAAAAAAATACACTAAGTAAGCTTTGAAAGCTTAGTAAGCCATAAGCAAATAATTCATCATAGAAACATATATAATTCAATTCAAACAGACCAAATTTAGTTAATCACATACACATATACAATCACTTTTCTCATATAATCCATGTTCCTCATTAAGTAACTTCACTTACCTTATTTTTCATTTAACAAATAAACCTCATACATGTAACACTCTAGATTAGGGGTTATGCGTTTGTGCATAATTCATGAGTAGTAGGTTTTGGCAGTGTTTGGAAGTGAATTAAGGGTTTTTAAAATCCTAGGATGGAAGAGAAAGCTTTGGACAATTATTGGTTTTTTAGTTAAAAATAAGAAGTGATGTGGAAAAGTGGCAAGGGACGCCACATAAGGTGCAAGGGTTATGGCATCAAGTGAAGTACTTTGAGGAAGAGGTTGAATCCCATTGTGTGCATTTTGCTTAATATTATGAAATAGCATGTTTACTATGATATGGATGTGTGTGTGCATTTTAGAACCTTGGAAATGTAAGGAAATGTATGGAAATGTATGGAAATGTATGGAAATGTAAGGAAATGTATGGAAATGTAAGGAAATGTATGGAAATGTAAGGAAATGTATGGAAATGTAAGGAAATGTTAAGTTCAAAGTGAACATTTTGGAAACTAGGAAATGTAATGATTTAGAAATGATTTAGAAATGTTAAGTTTGGAAACCTAAGTAAAAGAGGAAAGTTAACATTTTGGAAACCTAAGTAAAATAGGAAAGTGAACATTTTGGAAACCTAAGTTAAAAGAGGAAAGTGAACATTTTGGAAACCTAGGAAATGTCAAGTTTAAGAGCCAAACAAAAATTTTGGAAACTTAGAAATGACTTAGAAATGTCGAGTTTTAAAGTTTAAAAGAGGAAATTAAGGCAAGGTGGCCTTAAGAGAAAAGTATGTGAAATTTGACACACAAACAAGCTTGGAAAAGTGGCTGAAGATGCCACTTAGGGCCTCTGAAATGGCGCCACATGCAAGTGTATTTGGGCCAGGATCGAATCACTTGGGAAGCAAATAAAAGAAGTTTTATTTTGCTACAAAGAGCAGAGAGGTGGACGGCATGAGGGCTCTTAAAGAGGAGTTTTATTTCCTTTAGAATTTCGGCTAAATAGGAGATAAATAATAGATTTAATTATCATTATTTTTAGGAGATAATTGTTGGACTAATTCTTTTAATAAAGTGATAATTCAAAGGATAAAGTTATCAAAATAGAAGAGTGGTGGCCAAGTAAGGGATTTTGAGTAGTAAATTCGGCTATAAAAGGAAAAGAGAGGCTATTCAGCATTATTTTCTCTTCCTTGATAACCTCTGCCGAATTCTCTTAAACAACTATTCTTTTCTTCTTCATTCTTCTCCTCTCAATATTCCAAAAGCGAAACTTGTGTGACTACTCTCTAGGTCTTAAGCCGAATCTTTGAGGACTCAAGAAAAGGGATATCGATTACAAAGATTAAGGGTAATGTCAGAGTTATCGATTTCCATTCTTTTCTTCTAAGATTAAAGCGAAACTAGGAAATCTAACCCCATTATTGTGTTAGTCGAAACTTGGAAAGAAGGCTCTTGGGATTTACTAAGTGTCGACTACAAGGAAGGAGAAGTTCTTTTCAGAAGGTACACCATAGGCCACGTGTTCCCTAGTTATTTGGTGAATTTTGGGATTTAAAATCCACAAGGTAAGACATGTGAATATTCGCCAAGGCCTATTTTTGGTGTTTTAGATCTAGTTCATATTTATTCAAAAGCTGAAACTAATTTGTTAAAGTGATTTAAAGCTTTGCGAATACAAGAAAGAGTATAGTGAAGATTTGGGATTTGGCACCAA
>CP106730.1:94628730-94649807 GCA_025506655.1 Gossypium rotundifolium
AAGGGATGTGAATGTGGTGACCTAAAACCACAAACACGGTGACCTAAGACCGTGATATATCGAATGTGGTAACCTAAGACCACAAAGAATCAATGTGGTGACCTAAGACCACGTAAATCTGAACGTGGTGACCTAAGACCAGGAATGCGGTGACCTAAGACCGCGATATGGAGTGTACCGAAGGAGGGTTGACTTAGTAGTCCCCACGGTGTGCGAGGATGAATACGGGTGGTGTGTAGCGGATGGCATATAGGTTTGGGTTCGTGTTGCATCATATTGTTTAAATGCTTTATGAACATGTATGATATTGTATGCCTGAAATATTAAATTTTAGTGTTGGTTACACATTGAGTCTATTGACTCACCCCGTCGTGGGATTACTTTTCAGGTGACGACCAGTGATGGACCGGGCCGGCAGATGATTAGTGGAGGCCATGTGAAGTTCAGATTTCTTTTATTTGGACTATTTTATTTTAAGAATTTTAGAGTTTATTTTGGTTTTAAATTTTGGGATTTATTTGATGTAATAAGGCCTTAGTAGGAATATTTTATTCTGTTTTTATTTGTTAAGCTTACAAACCTCATTTTATTAAAAGATTAAGTAAATTGTTTTTTTTAAAAAAACAAAGCCCAAAAGTTTTTTCGCCTAAAGTAAAGGATTTTAACAATGAAATAAACTTGTTTTCAACTCAAGCCCAACCCAAAACGATCTTTCTTCCAAATCACATAAGTTTTTCCTAAGTAACAAAAGAATTTGAAACGGTTTATATTGGGGAACATACCAGATCCGGTCAAGGCTCGTGGGCCGGGTTTGGGGTGTTTCAATTTGGTTTCAGAGCCCAGTTTTAAACTCTCGGCCTTGGGTTTAAGGCCTAAAACGTTTTCAAAGTTAAGCCCAAAAAGAATTTTTGTGAATTAAGCAGGATTTTCTGGCATGGCCCACTAAGTCTCCGACCCGAAGTCCACCAGGTAAGTACTCCAATCTCTTGTGTGATTTATGATATGAATTGTAGAAGAGTAGAAATGGAACGTAGATTAGTATGATAAGTACTTGAACCATAGGACTAGTATACCCCAACAAAAACATAAGACTTAAATGCCTAACTAAACAAACCCATGATTAAGTCGCCGAGTTAGGGTGTGGCAACCATGGTACGTATGTCTAGGATTGGTTTCAGTGGGAGCTTGGTATTTAAGTAGTCCTAGTGACTCACCTCCTCTCCACTCGAATCCTACCTGGTGCGTAGCCTCGGTTCACCCTAATCAAGAGGACTTATACACGGGCTAAACCCCTAACTAAAACCCGAAAGGGACTAGCCGTATTTTTATGGAAACCCTAGTTTTAAAATTTCTAAATTACCCTCTTGATATGAAAAGATTAGTTTTATAAATTTTCCTGAAATATTTTTTATTTACAAAATTACCTAAATACCCTTAGTGGTAAAATTACTAAAATGCCCTTGGTTTTTAAAATTACCATATTACCCTCGATTTTAGTAAAATTTCTCTATTTTGCAAAAGTGTCCAAAAACTCTATTTTACGAAAAATTCAAGGTATTTTGATTTGGAAAAATTACTAAAATGCCCCTGTGTTGTAAATTAATAAAATACCCTTAGTTTTTAAGATTTTCAAAAAAATACCCTCGACTTTTGCTAAAATGTTTCTACTTTACAAAATACCAGAAACTTCTATTTTACAAATATCAAGATACCCTGATTTGGAGAATTTACGGAAATGCCCCTGACTTCCAAAATTACCGAAAGAACCCCGATTTCTGAAATTTTTGCAACAACACTGATTTGGAAAACAAATTCTCAAAAACAACCCTCAAGTTTTGTAAATTCCAAAATATCCTTGATTTGTTAAGATTTACACATTCACCCGGGTTAATTACCAAAATACCCTCGAATTTCAAAATTTTCCAAGATACCCCGAGAATGAAAAATTACCAGAATACCCTTATTTACAAAATCACCAAGGAACTTTATTTTGACAAATTACGAAAATACCCCTGTAGGACAAATTACGAAAATACCCCCGGGTAGTGGAAAAACAACAACAATGGAAACTACAATATTTCTCTGAATGAACGAAAGTTCATAATTGATTGATGGAGGTATGAATGTAAAGACTGTGTGCATGTATGAATACGAAAGAACCACTCCTAAAATTCTTTTCATAAAACTTCTTCGCGGTTAATCAGTGGAATAAAAGTTAATTTATAAAATTTCTTAAATCAAATTAAAGCGCATCATTAGAAATGAGTTCTAAGGAACGTAAACTTAGAGATTGTGCCTGGAAAGTATGATGGTTCTATTAAGATCAGAGTGCGCAGCGTAAGCATAAGTGCGGTGAGAAGGATTGTATGACTGTTAGTAAGTAATTTCGAGGACGAAATTATTTTTAAGGAGGGTAGAACTGTAACACTCTAGATTAGGGGTTATGCGTTTGTGCATAATTCATGAGTAGTAGGTTTTGGCGGTGTTTGGAAGTGAATTAAGGGTTTTAAAATCCTAGGACTAAGAGAAAGCTTTGGACAATTATTGATTTTTAGTTAAAAATAAGAAGTGATATGGAAAAGTGGCAAGGGACGCCGCATAAGGTGCAAGGGTTATGGCATCAAGTGAAGTACTTTGAGGGAAGAGGTTCGAATCCCATTGTGTGCATTTTTGCTTAATCTTATGAAATAGCATGTTTACTATGATATAGATGTGTGGTGTGCATTTTTAAAACCTTGGAAATGTAAGGAAATGTTAGGAAATGTATGGAAACGTATGGAAATGTATGGAAATGTAAGGAAATGTATGGAAATGTAAGGAAATGTTAAGTTCAAAGTGAACATTTTTGGAAACTAGGAAATGTAAGGAAATGATTTAGAAATGTTAAGTTTCAAAAAGAGGAAAGTTAACATTTTGGAAACCTAAGTAAAATAGGAAAGTGAACATTTTGGAAACCTAAGTTAAAAGAGGAAAGTGAACATTTTGGAAACCTAGGAAATGTCAAGTTTAAAGAGCCAAACGAAAATTTTTGGAAACTTAGAAATGACTTAGAAATGTCGAGTTTTAAAGTTTAAAAGAGGAAATTAAGGCAAGGTGGCCTTAAGAGAAAAAGTATGTGAAATTTGACACACAAACAGGCTTGGAAAAGTGGCCTGAAGATGCCACTTAGGGCCTCTGGAAATGGCGCCACATGCAAGTGTATTTGGGCCAGGGATCGAGTCACTTAGGAAGCAAATAAAAGAAGTTTTATTTTGCTACAAAAAGCAGAGAGGTGGACGGTATGAGGGCTCTTAAAAGAGGAGTTTTATTTCCTTTAGAATTTCGGCTAAATAGGAGATAAATAATAGATTTAATTATCATTATTTTTAGGAGATAATTGTTGGATTAATTCTTTTAATAAAGTGATAATTCAAAGGATAAAGTTATCAAAATAGAAGAGTGGTGGCCAAGTAAGGATTCGAGTAGTAAATTCGGCTATAAAAGGAAAGAGAGGCCATTCAAGATTATTTTCTCTTCCTTGATAACCTCTCTCAATTCTCTTAAGCAACTATTCTTTTCTTCTTCATTATTCTCCTCTCAATATTCCAAAAGCCGAAACCTGTGTGACTACTCTCTAGGTCTTAAGCCGAATCTTTGAGGACTCAAGAAAAGGGGGCTGTCGATTACAAAGATTAAGGGTAAGGTCAGTAGTTATCGATTTCTATTCTTTTTCTTCTAAGATTAAAGCCGAAACTAGGAAATCTAACCCCATTATTGTGTTAGTCGAAACTTGGAAAGAAGGCTCTTCGGGATTTACTAAGTGTCGACTACAAGGAAGGAGAAGTTCTTTTCCCGAAGGTACACCATAGGCCGCGTGTTCCCTAGTTATTCGGTGAATTTCGGGATTTAAAATCCACAAGGTAAGACATGCGAATATTCGGCCAAGGCCTATTTTTGGTGTTTTAGATCTAGTTCATATTTATTCAAAAGCCGAAACTAATTTGTTAAAGTGATTTAAAGCTTTGCCGAATACAAGAAAGAGTATAGTGAAGATTTCGGGATTTGGCACCAAGGTAAGTTTTAGTGTACTAATCCTACTAGGATTTGGATTTATGGCGAATGGCTTACTAAGTATTAAACGATTGATTAAATGTAGAGATTTAAGATCTAAGCCATTAGATCGAGCTTTTCGGATTTGGATTGGAAACCTTGTTTAATCAGGTAATACCACACTAAATCTTGATAGATTTACTGGCTTTAATTCATTATATGTGTTAATATGAAAGTGTAAGAATATGGCTACTAGACGGTGTGTACCCCACACTAAATCTTGATAGATTTGGCTTTAATTCATTATATGTGTTAATATGAAAGTGTAAGAATATGGCTAAGGTATGGTGTGTACCCACACTAAATCTTGATAGATTTACTGACTTTAATTCATTATATGTGTTAATATGAAAGTGTAAGAATATGGCTAAGGTACGGTGTGTACCCTACACTATCTCTTAATAAGATTTATGGCAATGTTTAAATATAAGTATGTGTATAAGAATGTGAATATGGCTAAGGTACCATGTTATGGTACAAAGTACTGTGTACGCTTCCTACTCCTACTAGGATTATGAATATATGTTATTTTTAACATGTGAAAAGTGATAAGAATGTGAATTAAGGCATGATTTTGCATATTGTGTATGAAATATGGGGCATATGGGTTATATGAAAAGGGATGTGAATGTGGTGACCTAGGACCACAAACACGGTGACCTAAGACCGTGATATCTGAATGTGGTGACCTAAGACCACGAGAATCAATGTGGTGACCTAAGACCACGAGAAATCTGAACGTGGTGACCTAAGACCACGAATGCGGTGACCTAAGACCGCGATATGGAGTGTACTGGAAGGAGGGTTGACTTAGTAGTCCCCACGTGTGTGAGGATGGTACGGTGGTGTGTAGCGGATGGCATATAGGTTTGGGTTGGGTTGCATCATATTGTTTAAATGCTTTATGAACATGTATGATATTATATGCCTGAAATATTAAATTTTAGTGTTGGTTACACATTGAGTCTGTTGACTCACCCCGTCGTAGGATTACTTTTCAGGTGACGACCAGTGATGGACCGGCCGGCAGATGATTAGTGGAGGCCATGTGAAGTTCAGATTTCTTTTATTTGGACTATTTTATTTTAAGAATTTTAGAGTTTATTTTGGTTTTAAATTTTGGGATTTATTTGATGTAATAAGGCCTTAGTAGGAATATTTTATTCGCTTTTATTTGTTAAGCTTACAAACCTCATTTTATTAAAAGATTAAGTAAATTGTTTTTTTAAAACAAAGCCCAAATGTTTTGTCGCCTAAAGTAAAGGATTTTAACAATGAAATAAACTTGTTTTCAACTCAAGCCCAACCCAAAACGATCTTTCTTCCAAATCACACAAGTTTTTCCTAAGTAACAAAAGAATTTGAAACGGTTTACACCGGGGAACATACCAGATCCGATCAAGGCTCGTGGGTCGGGTTTGGGGTGTTTCAATCCATACCTGACTCATTTATAAAATAACCCGAATCAAACATATATTTATACCTCAATATACCATGGCTGAATATACCATATAAATAAATTATCAATATTTTTTCCAATTTCAAAGTCATAATATCATAGATAATCGATTATATATAGATATTCATATATATATATATATATATATATACAATCACTTCAATCCAACTTTTAAAACACATAATTATACTTATCATAAAACCGAATACCTTACTCATAGTTTCATACATTTTCAATATCGTCACAAAACATTTCTATCACATATCTTTCAATCAATTAACTTTCATTTTAGATAGAATAACCATATTCACACACCTGAATGCTTTAGCTCACTTAAGACATTTGACTGCTTTTACCGTTGCTCACATAAAATTTATTAAGCATAAAGCCTTGTATAAAACACCGGCACAGAGCCCGCTAGGTAATAAACCTGATACAAACATCGGCATAAAGCCTGCTAGGCAATAAGCCTGACATCATACACTGGCATCAAGCCTGCTAGGCAATCAGCCTGATATCATACACCGGCATCAAGCCTGCTAGGCAATAAGCCCGATATATCACTGTTACAAAGTTATTCTTATTCATAATTCATATCTCAATTGAACCGAATATATTCCCAAATTTCATAAACATTCATGCATTCAGCTCGGATGTCGACGGACGAAATATACGGATATTCGATTATTTTTGTTTTTCCCCAATCCAATCCCGTTTTCTTCGATTCTTGATCTTAATCAAGCTTGGCTATGGCCGAATGCGGCTTGTTCTTCTTTTTTCTTTTTTTTTTTTCTTTTAGTTTCGGCACAAAAAGATGAATACGGCCACTTTCTTATGTTTTCTTTTATTATAATAACCTTATAATATATTATTTATTATTTAAACTTTTATAACTTTTATAATTAATAACAAAACTATATAATATAAACATATGCCACCACTACCTTCATTTATGGCTAAATTGCAACATAAAGCCTCATATTAAAGAGACAACAATTAGGCATTTTCATATTTAACCATCAAATTTTTATTTTACGCGATTAAGCCCTTTTATTTAATCGGACACTCAAACAACAAAATTAAAACATGAAAATTTCACCCAAGCAAATTCACACATAATAAACACTGAAAATAATTTTAAAATATTTTTCGACTCAGATTTTGGTCCCGAACCACTATTTCGATTAGGGTCAAATGTTACAACTCTCCTCTCACGGATTTTCGTCCCCGAAAATCTTACCGGTGAATAAGTTCAGATAATGCTCTTTCATTGTATCCTCTGGCTCCCAAGTTGCTTCCTCAACTCCGTGTTTATGCCACAGTACCTTAACTAACGAAATTTTCTTATTTCCCAATTCTTTAACCTCGCGAGCCAGAATATGAATCGGTTTTTCTTCATATGTCATATCGGGCTTAATCTCAATCTCTGTCGGATTAATCACATGTGAGGGATCAGATCGATTTCTACGAAGCATCAAAACATGGAATACATTGTGGATCTTTTCTAGCTCAGGTGGCAACAGCAGTCAATAAACAACCAGCCTGATACGTTCTATAATCTCATACAGTCCAATATACTTCGGACTCAACTTGCCTTTATGACCAAAATCTAAGCATTTTGTTTCACGATGAAACTTTCAAAAACACTTTATTTTCAATCTAAAACTCTATATCTTTTCGTTTCAAGTCTACATACTATTTCTGACAATTCAATGCTGTTTTCAAACTATCGCAAATCACTTTGGCATTATATATTTCAAATTCACACATAGCTTCGAATTTCAAATCTCTTTAATCTCACAACTAAAATTCTGATCTGACTTTCACTGTACATCATCCCTAGCTGAAACTACTTATAACTGTATTAAATTGTTTCCATTTTCAACTCACATTTTCTGACAATTTTAATCATGTGAATCATTTTCTCACAAAACTCGATTCTGAAGTAACAGAGTTCAATAACTGATTATAATAGCAACAGTCTTTCTTAGTTACTTTGAAATTCTAAAACATTGTGACAAATAAATATTTCAAGAATTTGGTTTGCGTTTTCTGATTTCAATGCAATTTCATACTCACAGATTACTGTAATCTCTCTCTTAGAATTACCATATAAATTTCAGATCTCAATCCAAAGCAATGATAACTGACACCATAGACATATTTACCAATACAGAAACGAATAACTTATATGTTTTATCAAAAGAGAAAAATCTATACTTACAGAGAGATTTCTTCAGATAGTTAACCATATTTCATATAACTTCATCTTTTTCAATGATAAAGTTAATCCCGATACAAAATTCATCAACCCTCTATTTCTAATCAACACAGTCAGAAATATCACATTTCACACTCATCATCTATATCATATCTCAGACTGTTGCGCATCTTGTTAATCCCGTATGAACACCACTGAGAGTTTCTTGTAGCAGTTGTTGTATATTCATAGAACTTTTTCAGTATGCACACTCTATCTCGAAATAACAATTAATCATCGATACCACATATGAGGTTCTGAATCCAAAATCAATTTATATTGAACTCCTTTTTAACTTATAATTCGCTGACACATTTCTGAATTTTACAACTTCACTATATAAACATTTATTTAGCCTCTAGTTCAACTAACAATTGTTTATTACCTGATAAGATCAATCACGTATTCATTGCCCAATCAAAACATTCAAAACTATAATCATTTTCCTCGGATAATAATAAATTACTCACTCAAAACTTTTCGACGATTCAAGCCATGTATATTGTTCCAAGTTCAGATCTCGCTTTGCAGCATGAAATAAATTACATTACTAGCAAATAGTCAATGTCACTATCCCTCATCAGTACAATGTCAACCGTTTCTAATTCACGTATCGAATAACTCTTTTCATGTAGCTTTAACTGTATAGAATAACAAGATATCTCTGCACATTCCTGTATTAGAACACATTTCAAACCATTCAATAACGTATGACCGAAAATCATAATCTCTTTATTTAACTCAAATTGAACCAGAACTGATGTTTCGTTCGAAATTATCTTTGTGCAAAAAGACAACTTCAACAATCAACTAATTTTAATTTATCACAACATTTCCCAGATAGAATCATTACGATGGATATAATTCGGTATCAAGTCTTCAAGAATACGATTTTTTCTTCCAGACTATCCCTCAATTCACACATCTACATTCAAAGTTTATTTCCAATCAGGTGGATAGATTCTGACACATATAAGCCTATTATGTTTTCAATCAAATAATTCAAATTAGACTAAACCACTAAATTAGTCTTTTCGAAGAAATCTTTTCTTCTCGTTGAAAAGGATAACCCAGACATATTGTTTCACAGATTTGATATTATTCTTCTATCATTTTCACTTTTATCAATGCCGAACCTTCATGAAAACTAGAAAAGAGTTTATGATGAAACTATCTCATATATTAATCATCAAAACTCTAAATTATACTGAAATCACCTTAACCAAATAGAAATCATTTGGCCTTAATAAGAACGATGTCTCAACCCTATAAATAGATATTATCATTGTCATCTGATCGACGGAGATGTGTTTATTGTCGAGACGAATTAATTCTTCGGCCATTGCTAATACGATCGAATATTTTAAAATTTATCAAAAAATATATTTCAAAAATGTAAAAAGGGCTTTTTGTAAATATTAAAGGACTTTTGTGTGAAAAAAATGAGTAAGGACTTTGCGTGAAAAAATAAAAGGGTGGGGGTTTTTATATTTTTTTACTGTTGAGGCCTAACGGTCAAAAAAATTGACTGAGTTAGAAGCGTTCACGAGGGCTTTTGCCATATCGACAAAGTCGCCCTCAAGGACGTTTTTGGTGATGTGGCACAAAGCACTCCCTCGTGGACGCTGCCGATTCATCCTCGAAACGTGCTAACGTGGACACGTTTTCGGGGGAAATGACCCTTTTCGGTAAATAATTTTTTTGTTGGCCCTTTTTCGTAAATTTTTTTTAAATATGGTATATTCGGTCATTTACCGAATGGATTAGCAACATTTTTTAGAAAAAATTATATATAAATTTTATTTATTCTCTCTTCTACAATTATATAAAATTATATTAAAATATAAAAAGATAATTTGTAAATTAAAAATTATCTCTTTAATATATAAAGAAAAGATACTTTCTTTTACTATAGAATTTGTTACACAAAATTTGACAATTATATTAAAAGTTACTTAAAATTAATATGTAAAAATTATATAATTTTTAATTATTATCTCTTGAATAATTTAGATTATAATGATATATTTTTTAAATCTAATGATAATAAATTATTACCTATATATATAAATGTCATTTCAACTGTGGTTATTTGATAAATTTAAAATCGATAAATATAAATGACACATCAACAAAAAAAAAAAAAAAAGGTAATCTATTTTTAATAAAAAGTAAAAAAAATTACAAATAGATTTAAAATTTATATAAATTTAATAAATATTAAATATTCTTACTATATTTATTTAAAATTTTGATTTGAAATTAAATTTTAAAAATTATTTATAACAAATTTTAAAATAATTGTCTTTTAAATTAAACAATTTATCTATTAATTAAATTTTAATATTATTTTTAAATAACTTCACAATAACTATTATATTTTTTTCAAAAAATCATTTATTACAGCTTTTAGAAGAATTATTTTTAAATTAAATAATTTATCTATTAATTAAATTTAATACTAATTTCAAATCACTTCATAATAATTATTATATACTTAAATAATATCACCCAAGTAAGTCCTGATTTTTGAAACTGTTGCAAATAATAATTATTGTATACTTCAATAATATCACTTCATATTTTGAAACTACGCAAATAAGTCCCGATTTTAACAATAAAATTGGAGGCCTTAAATACCACAAAATACTTTGAAAATTTACATGACATGGATTTAAAGATCGATTTTCAATATGGTAAGTTGAATTTCTTAAAATCGTTTATCTGGATATTTTGTAAAAATTTACGTTTTAATCCTTAAATTTGGTTTTGAAATTGAGTTTTAAATGTCATTTTAAGCTGAAATTTTCACAAATGGTTTAAAATAAAAATGCCCAAGACACTTGTTGGATTAATGATTTACATGTTTTTCACAAATGTGTAAAATGATGATTTTACCCCTATTCTTAAATAACAAATTTGTGTTAATCGAAGCATGATTTAGGCTTGCATGACTAGAAATACTTGATTAAGTATGGTTTGATGGTGTGATGGTAGGTTTTATGGTGTGTTTGGATGACCGGTAAGGAGAGTCACATAAGTGACTAATGTGACATTTCAAATTCAAGTGGATCTGTTCCGGCTGAGTGTGGAGCGTCACATTTGGTAGTATCAGAGTCATATTTGCAAAAATAGGTTGGCAACAATAGGTTTGCAAAAACTAGGTTAGCCAGAGTTTATTAACTCTTGGATTTAAAGATTTTGGAAATTAGAATTTGATTATTTAGTTTTAAAATAGAACCGAGAATTTTTAAACGTTGGACTGAGATACCCTTGTTTGAATTGCTTGTTTTGAGGTAAGAACGAGAACACATTTCCATTTATTAAATGTTTAATATCGCAGGTATTTGCCTTGGATCACTTGCCACTTCTCACTCATTTGTGTTGTTTGTTTCTTTTAAATGCTATAATGTAGTCGATATGCCTCCTAGACGCGATAGAGTTAATGTGAATGTACCTTCTCCTCCGGGTTAGGCTACATCAGAGGCTAGCATAGAGCCTTTAGTATAGGCTGTGATAGGAGCCTTTCAGCGTCTCTATCGTCGGATTAGGGTTACGAAGCATTACCATATAATCAAAAACATTTAGGGTTACGAAGCATTACCATATAATCGAAAACATTTAAACTTAAAACATTCAATAACTTAACCACATTATAAACCATTCATAAACATGCATATTGTCCATAAATCGAGCCCTTGAGGCCCTAAAAATAGCTTAGAAGCAATTCGAGACCAATTTGAAACAATTCAGTAAATTTGGGAAAAAGAAGCAAAATTTGTAAAAATAGCTTATAAGACACACGCTCGTGTCTCAGGCCGTGCAACCTTCGAACTAGGGATACACAGCCGTGTCCCAGCCCATGTCCTCACCCGTGTAACTCTTTGAGTAGGGTCACACGGCCATGTCACACACCCGTGTACCAAGCCGTGTGTTAGGCCGTGTAACTCAATCACTTGCATGCTAAAGAAATCATCAGATGACACATAGCCGTGTCGCTAGGCCGTGTGCCTCACACTATTGAGCCACATACCTGTGTCTCAGGCCGTGTTGACCCAAATTTACCTAAAATCAAGCCAATTCTAAAACCATTTTATGCATGACCTTTCAACCCATTTTAACACACTTTAAAAGTACCTAAAATTCACCAAAACATACATCAAAACACCATTTCAAGATCCTAATTCAACTAACCAATATGCCATTCAAAGGCACCTCAATTGCATACAAACAACACCAACCTAAACATGTCAAAATTACCACATTTCAAGCATCATATCCTAGCTCAACACTTACTAAAACATACCACTATTGACTATTCTCAATCCATTTAAAGCATAGCATAAAACCTTATAAACATGCATAACAAGGTGACCAAAGTGACACAATTTGTCAAGACATCAAATAGTATCAACCCAACATAACTTCTAAAGGTTTATACATGTCAAAGCACCAACATCACATTCATAAAATTATCATTACAAAACACCTATACATGCCATTATAAACCTTGGCCAAAACGTGCAAAAACTATCTGTTGGATAGTGTGATAGGTCTCCGACGAGCTTCCAACCAAATCGAACTTTCAATAATCTATAAAACAAAGGAAAGAAACTACGTAAGCAACGAGTGCTTAGTAAGCTCGTATAAGCCAAAACATAACTTACCATTGTATTGCATTAAATACAGCATAAGTATAATATGAACCAAACCATAAGCTTGGTATAAGCCTATACATTACCATCAATACACAAGTTAGCACACTTGTACATAATTCAAATGAATTAACCATAAGATAAATCAATTTCCATATGAAATACATTATTTAGTTCATACATTCTTTCCATAGGATTATGTTTGATTACATTTGAATACTTACCATTTCATTCCCTTTTCTTGCCCGTTGAACCGTCTAGAATTTCATCGGATACTCGGGAAAGCTCACACAAAGTGTGCCTTTACATTAACCATAACCTTTACTTTAAATCATTGCTCACACAAGCTGTAGGTCAGAATGTAAGCTCCACGATGTTGCTCACACGAGCTATGGAGAATCCACAACAAATGCAAGACCTTAGCCATCGGTAGGACATTCAAGATCAGCACCCGAAACATGAAATCTCTAATGACATGTCATTTGTATCCTAAGAATTCCTAAGGTTCAACCGGGTTTCGATATCCGTTAATTCATCATAGCATTCATATGTTTATACATCGATCCTTACATTATAAATAATATAATAACATTCAATTTAAATAACATAAACATGATAACCATTCATACGAACTTGAATACTATGGGCTTTGTAGTTAAGTCGAACTAATCCGAAGCTTTTGCATTACCTCGATCTAGGTTCGTACGTGGTTTATCTTGATCTAAATAGAAAATCTCAATCAATTTAATTCTTATAGTATTCAATTTAATCCACATTTGATATTTATGCCAAATTACCAAGTTACCCCTAATATTTTAACTTTTCATAATTTAGTCCATAAGCTCGTAATTTGAATCTAACCATTTTAATCCTCCATTCAAGCTAGCTGAATTTCATAGGGACCTATACCAACTCATTTAAACCAACATTTCATAACAAAACCCTAGAATTTGTACCTTTAACAAATTAATCCCTAATTCCAAAATTCATCAAAATCACTTTACAAAACTTGTTTATTTTTCAACAAAGATTCATAATCTATCATTTAACATCATAACCTATAAAAAAAATCCATGGGAAAACCCTCAAACTTTAACAGTTTTACAAATTGACCCCCAGACTAGCTAGATTAAGCTAAAACGATCTCAAAAACATAAAAATCATTAAAAACGAGGCTCTAATCACTTACTTGCACAGCCAAGCTAGTAAAACTTCAAATCCCTAACAATGGCTATTTCTCTCTTCAATTTGGTGGAGAAGAAGACTAAAGATGATACCATCTTTTAATTCCTTTTGTTTTAAGTTTATTTACCTAATTATCAAATTAACTTTTAAAACAACAAAATTTCAATAAAACTATGCCATGCACATCCACTAATTTATTAAATGGTTTATTTACCTTTCAGTTCCCTTTATTTTAAAGTTTCTTAGCCATTTGACCTTTGTAACTAATAGAACTCAACTTTTACACCTTTTACGATTTAGTCCTTTTCACTAAACTACTTAAACATCAAAATTTCTTAACGAAATTTTAATACAACTTTAATATATTTCCATAGAAATTAAAATAATAATATAATAATAATTTACTCATCGAAATTATGGTTTTGAAACCACTGTTCGATATCACTAAAAACGGGTTGTTTCAACTCTCACCCTAAAGGAATTTTCGTCCCCAAAAATCTTACCAAAAAATAAGCTTGGGTATTGCACTTTCATAGCTTCTTCCGATTCCCAGGTAGCCTCTTCAAATCTGTGTCGTTTCCAGAGAACTTTAACTAAAGCTATACTTTTATTTCTCAATTCTTTAACTTCCCGATCTAAAATTATGATCGTCTCTTCACTGTATGTCGTATTTGGCTGAATCTCAACATCTACAGGTGAAATCACTTGTGACAGATCTGATCGATACCATCATAACATCGATACAAGAAATATGTTATGAATTTTTTCTAACTCTGACGGCAAAGCCAACCGATAAGCCACTGGCCCAATCCTTTCAATGATTTCATATAGCCCGATAAATTGCGAACTAAGCTTTCCTTTCTTGCCAAATCAGAGAATTTTTCTCCAAGGAGATAATTTTAGAAATACCTTGTCATCAACTTGAAACTCTACATCTTTTCTTTTCAAATCCACATAAGATTTCTAACGATCAGAAGCCACTTTCAAACGGTCACGTATTTTCTTGACTCTTTCTTATGATTCTCAAATCAAATTAACATCGAATAACTTTTTCTCGCTCATCTCAGTAACGGAGTTCAAAATTTTCAACCATAAAAAGCTTCATACAGTGTCATTTTAATGCTTGCCTGATAGCTACTATTATATTCAAATTCAACCAACAGTAGAAATTTCTCCCAGTTACCTTCAAACTCTAAAACACAACATCGAAGCATATCTTCAAGTACCTGAATTACTCACTCAAACTAACCATCGGTCTGTGGATGAAACATTGTACTAAAATGCAATTGAGTACCCAGAGCTTTATGTAATTTACTCCAAAATTGAGAAGTAAATCGTGGATCCTTGTCAAAGATAATAGAAACTAGCACACCATACAATCTAACAATCTCATAAACATATAACTCTGCCAATTCTCAAGTGAATAATCTGTACGCACTGAAATGAAATGCGTAAATTTCATCAAATGATATACAATAACCCATACATCTTTCTTTCTCGGATATATAGGCAATCCCGATACAAAATCCATTGTAACACACTCCCATTTCCACTCTGGAATCATTACAGGTTGTAGTAAACTAGAAGGTACTTGATGTTCGGCTTTAACTTGCTAACAGACCAAACATATTAATACAAAATTTAAAATCTCTCGTTTCATACATGGCCACCAGTACATTTGTTTCAAATCGGCGTACATTTTATTGCTAACAAGGATGTATCAATAAGCTACTACTATGAGCTTCCTGTAAAATCTTCTGAATAAGATTAGAATTTCTCGAAACACAAATTCTATTTTTGAAGTACAAATTGTCGCCTGAACCAACATGAAAGTCTGAGTCAAGTATCAACTCAATCTATTTCTGTTTAGAGATCAAATCAAAATCACTTTTCTAAGCATCACAATTTTTTTGCAAAAACATTGAACTAGCTTTTAATTCAACTAAAATAAAACCATTATCAATCAATGTCAACCGTGTGTTCAAAGCTAGCAAAGGAAACAAATATTTTCTACTCAGAGCATCAGCAATGACATTAACCTTTCTCGGATGATAGCCAATGATCAAATCGTAATCTTTTAGTAATTCGAGCCATCTTTATTGTCTCAAGTTCAGATCTTTCTGTGACATCAAATACTTCTGGTTTTTGTGATCCGTGAAGATATGACATTTTTCTCCGTACAAATGGTGTCACCAAATCTTTAAAGCAATAACAATAGCTTCAAGCTCTAAATCGTGAGTCGAATAATTCTTTTCGTGTGATTTCAACTATCGAGAAGAATACACTACCACTTTACCTTCTTGCATCAACACACAACCCAAACCGTTTAAAGAAGCATCACTATAAATTACGAATTCCTTACCAGACTCTGGCTAAACCAACACAGGTGCCTTGGTTAACAACGCTTTCAACTAGTCAAAACTTTCTCGATACTTTTCGGACCATTCGAACTTGACGTCTTTACAGGCGCTTTGTCAACGCATAGCAATCATTGAAAATCCTTTAACAAATCTCCGATAATACCGGCTAGACCCAAAAACTTCTAACTTCAAACATTTCTCGAGGTTTCAAATCCACTATAGCTGATATTTTACTCGGGTCAACTCTAATATTGTCTGCCGATACCATGTGTCCCAAAAATCCAACTTCTCGAAGCCAGAACTCACATTTGCTAAACATAGAAAACAACTATTTTTCGCGTAAAATCTGTATAACTATTCTTAAATACTAGGCATGCTCTGTCTCATCTCAGGAATAGATTAAAATGTCATCAATGAACACAACAACAAATTTGTCTAAGTACAACCTGAATTTTCTTTTCATCAAATCCATAAACACAGTAGGTGCATTGGTCAAACCAAATGACATAACGAGAAATACATAGGTCTCAGACTGGTTCTAAAAGCGTGCTTCAAAGACATCTAAATCTTTAACCGTAACTGATAATATTCAGAACGAAGGTCAATCTTTGAAAACATTGCCGCACCTTTCAACTAATCAAATAAATCACCTATATGTGGCAAAGGATATTTGTTCTTGATTGTGACTTTATTAAGCTATCGATGGTCTATACACAATCGCATATACTCATCCTTTTTCTTAACAAACAAAATAGGAGCACCCCAATGAGAAAATTTGGATTGAGCAAAGCCTCTATCTGTCAATTCTTGTAACTATGCTTTCAACTCTTTAACTCTGTAGGTCCCATTCTATACGGAGCTATGGATATCGGAGATGTTCCCGGCATTAACTCAATAGCAAACCAAACCTCTCTAACCAGCGGTAACCCTGGTAATTATTTTGAGAATTCATCGGTGAACTCACATACAATTGAAACCGATCCAATTTCAATTCTGAAACCAGGGTATCAAATATGTAAGCTAGATACACTTCATAGCCCTTTCTAACGTATTTTTGTGCCGTCATAGCTGAGATAACATTAGATGTACCATCCAGTCTATCTGATTCAATTCGGATCCTTTCACCGTTCTGACATTTCAACACAATATGCTTTCATCTACAATTCACAACAGCGTCATGTAGAGTTAACCAATCCATAACCAAAATTACATCAAACTTATCAAAAAGTAACAACATCAAATCAGCTGGAAAGTTGCAACCCCAAATCATCAGAGGATAGTTCTTTACAGACTTTATCAACTAATACATACTGACCTAAAAGGTTTGTTACTTTAACCATAAATTCAGTAGACTCGAAAGGTATTTTCTTATCTGACACTAAACCGGCTTTGATTTTTATTTTTCGAGGCCAATTCAAATAGAGAAGCTAAGGGAAGATTTGGCTGCATGGTAGATGAAATTAAGCAATTAGGTTATTTATGTGAGAGTTTAAAGCTCACTAACAAGGAGGAAGGAGAACCAATCGACAATGGGAAGGCCAAGGATTGAGTAGGTAAATTCGGCCAATGAAATTTTCTGTGATTTTTCTTTAAAACTCCTTTATTATTTCCATGCTTCAAATTTTTATCAATTTTACATGGATGATTCAGTGTTAGTTAAATGAAAAAAAAAAAAGAGAAATTGTTCTTTACAAATTTCAAGGTTGCTATTGTTTTGTATTTGTTAAACTTGTTTATTTCAGGTTTAGTTGTTGTCCAATTAGTGCAACAATTTCCTATTGATCAAGCAAAGTAGATGTTGCTGTTGCTCGTTTTTGTACTTTTAATGCCCTATTTAAGTACTGCAAATTGAAGTGTTTAGTTGCTAAAAATGAGGATTTTTTACTGCTGTAAATTAAGGTGTATAAACGTTGTTAACTGATATGTTAAAGTGCTGCAAATTGAAGTGTTTAAATGTTGTAAATTGAACTGTTTAAGTACTGCAAGTTGAAGTGTTTAGCTGCCAAAAATTGAGATGTTTTATCGCTATAAATTGAGGTGTATAAACATTGTTAATTGAGATGTTAAAATGTTGCAAAATGAAGTGCTTAAATGTTGTAAATTGAAGTGTTAAAGCACTACAAATTGAAGTGTTTAAATGTTGTAAATTGAAGTGTTTAAGAACTGCAAATTGAAGTGTTAGTTGTTGGAAATCGAGATGTTTTAATGCTATAAATTGAGGTGTATAAACGTTGTTAATTGAGATGTTAAAGTGCTACATATTGAAGTGTTTAAATGTTGTAAATTGAAGCGTTTAAGTACTGTAAATTGAAGTGTTTAGTTGCTGGAAATTGAGATGTTTTATTGTTGTAAATTACAGTGTATAAATGTTGTTAATTGAGATGTTAAAGTGCTGTAAAATGAAGTGTTTAAATGTTGTAAATTGAAGTGTTTGAGCGCTGCAAATTGAGGTGTACAAATGAGTCTGAAATTAGTTATTGCACCGCATTTTTGGTGATTAAATGTTGTCCAAAATAAGTTAGAAAAAAATGCACTTAATGTTATTTTAAAACATGCTATGTTGTCATCGTAAGCTGTCCAAATATTCATTTATGTTGTCCAAATGATCACAAATATATGTCGTATTATTGATGTAAAGTAAGACGTGGTAGTGATGCAATTTAAGTTGCTTGAATGTTACAAATGTAGGTTGGCTAAATGTGTGATAATGTTAATTTATTACTCTCTCCTATTATTGTTTATGATGGTACAAAGAAAGACAAAATAAAAGTGTTTATGGTTGATTAAGTACCCCACATGGCTGCTATTTCATGCTGCCCAAATTGGGACAAAAATAGAGGTGTCATTACTGATTAAGTGCTCTATGCGTTTGTTGATTTTATGGAAAAATTAATGATGGTGAAGTTGAGTTGAATATGCAATTGGTATATTTGCAATGTTGTGGATGTGGTTTGAGTTGCTAAGAAATGAACTGACTATAAATTAAATAGAATGGTATGAATCGTTGTAAGGATGATAGTTGGTTGAGAAGCTTATAATGCTTGATAGTATTGCTTGTGTTATTAGATCTAAATGGTGTCTCTTGGTGCCAATTAAGGCAAGGTAATAGAATTGGTTTTGTTAAAAAGTTCAAAAATACTATGATGGCTCCGTTGCTTTATATATTTATTTCATTCGTGATTCAAGAATCCCAAAGTTTTTTTTTTCAAAAAAGAAAGAAAAAATAGTCTTTTTGTATGGATGATTTGTTGAAGAATCGGTTAGTTCTTATTGGTCTATGGGGTACCAAAGGTCACTATTAGGGAATGTTTTGAGTTTGGGCATGAAATTTGATACTTATTGGCTCAATCATGCACTACACATCTATGAAACACCCCAAACCCGGCCCACGAGCCTTGACCGGATCTGGTATGTTCCCCGGTGTAAACCGTTTCAAATTCTTTTGTTACTTAGGAAAAACTTGTGTGGTTTGAAAGAAAGATTGTTTTGCGTTGGGCTTGAGTTGAAAACAAGCTTATTTTATTATTAAAAATCCTTTACTTTAGGTGACAAAACGTTTAGGCTTTGTTTTAAAATAGATTTACTTAATCTTTTAATAAATAAAAGTTTGTAAGCTTAATAAATAAAAGCAAAGTAAAGTAGTTCTACTATGGCATTATTACATCAAATAATTCCCAAAATTTAAATTCAAAATACTTAAAATAAAATAGTCCAAATAAAATGAACTTCTTCTTGAGCATGGCCATCCCTACATCCGTCGTCCTGGTCCATCACCGATCGTCACTGAAGAAAAAGTTCCCAATGGGGTGAGTCAACAGACTCAATGTATAACCAAGACTAAAATTTAATAATTTTAGATACATTATCATACATGTTCATATAATGATAGGAAAAAAAGTGATGCAACCCGAACCCAAACCTATATGCCATCCGCTACACATCACCGTACCATCTCGCACACCGTGGGACTACTAAGCCAACCCTCCATCCGCTACACACCATCGAAGGCAGCTGCAATGACGTGCTCATCGCCTCTTATAAAATTCGTAGCATAGCCACCAGATACATTCTTTGTGTCATGAGACACCATATTCAGATATCGTGGTCTTAGGTCACCACATTCAGATACCGTGGTCTTAGGTCACCACATTCATTTCCCCTTTTCATAATATCCCATATGCCCATGTCATACAAAACATGCCAAATTCTTAAATCACATACTTATAGTTTCATATGTGTGCCTTAATGAGATATTTTCATAGTCCTAGTAGGAGTAGGATACGTACCTGAGTACTTTGTACCATAGCATGGTACTTTAGCCATATTCACATTCTTATAAACATGCTCATATTAAATTTTAACCATAAATCTTATTAAAAGATAGTGTGGGGTACACACCTGATTCACTTAAGGTTTCCAATCCAAATCCTGAAAAGCTTGATCTAATGCCTTAGATCTTAAATCTCTACATTTAATCAATCATTTAATACTTAGTAAAGAGCCATTCTACCATAAATCCAAATCCTAGTAGGATTAGTACACTAAAACTTACCTTGGTGCCAAATCCCAAATCTTCACTATGCTCTTCTTGTATTCGGCCAAGCTTTAAATCACTTTAACAAATTAGTTTCGGCCCTTTTTAAACGAAAAATAGATCTTAACCATTAATTAAGGCCTTGGCCGAATGTACATATGGACTTACCTTTTGATTCTCAAATCCCAGAATGTTGTAGACTCCCTTCCTTGTAATCGGCTGATCCTTAGATCTATTAACTTGTTAGTTTCGGCTATTTGAATAATCAAGAAATAAATCTAGATACCAAACTAGGCCTTGGCCGAATATTTACATGTCTTACCTTGAATCTTTAAATCCCGAAAAAGTAGTCTCTTCTCCCTAGTAGTCGACAATAGACAAAATCCCGACAGATCCTTTGTAGTTTAGGCCAAGAGATACAAATAGCATTAGAATCTTAATCTTGGTCTTGAAGAAAAGAAACATAATGATAATAATAGATCCTTACACTTACTATAGGAGTTCGACACACCCTTACTTGAAGTCCCACAAATAT